>SPJY01000289.1:1217701-1348488 GCA_005191435.1 Raddia distichophylla
CCCTCCACTTGATTCTTCTCCAAACCTGCGACAAAATTTTTTAGAGTCGAAGCACAATACCTCAAAGATATCCTCCCTCTGTTTTGTGAGCCCCTGCCCAATATTCCAATAGAGCACAACTGATATGCAAAACAGTCATTGGAGACTTTATGCTGTTATTTTCAAAAATTGTTTTGTTTCTGCTTATCCAAATCGCCCAACAGAACGCAGCTAAACAAACTGTGTGAAGCCCCTTGCCCTCTGGCCAGATAAGATTCATCCAAGAATAGTATTGATCTATGGAATTTGGTCTAGTTTTGCCTTGCAACACCCCCTCACAATCCCCCACATAGCTTTAGCAACCACACATTGGAAAAACAAGTGCTGACTAGTTTCTATCTCCTCACAAAAACAACATCTTGGGTCTCCACCCCAATTACGTTTACGGAGATTTTCTTTTGTTAGGATAACATCTTGAAAAGGAAGCCACATAAAAATCTTATGTTTCAAAGGTAGTTTGTTCTTCCACACAGAGTTTAGTTTCATACAGCTATCCCCACTAGAAATAGCTTTATACAAAGATTTTACTGAAAAGATTTTCTTTTTATCCAATAACCAAAATGGCTCATCTGCTTTTCTACCTATTCCAAGTTTCTCCAATTCAGATTTTAACTCATCCCAATCCCTTCGATCACTTGGTGAAAGCCATCTTCTAAAAGACAAAACCCAATTTCTCTTCTTGCAATCCGCCACCGAAATCTCCTGATCATTACAAATGTTGAAAATATTTGATAAATGGCATTTTAATGGTTTCACTCCAAACCAAATGTCATGCCAAAAATCAGTCTCTTCCCCATTACCTACATGATAGCCTCTTTGCTTAATGTAAACTTCTTTACATTTGAGCAAATCTTTCCAACAAGGAGAGTCACTATTTCTTTGTTTAACCTGAGAAATTGTCCCTTTATTCATATACTTACCTCTAACTATTCCCTGCCAAATGCCATCCTTTTTATCTAGCCTCCACCACCATTTACACAACAAACTTATGTTCATATCTCTCAGATTTTTCACCCCAAGCCCTCCAGCTTTTTTTTGTCTAGTAATTTTACACCACTTAACCAAATAATATTTATGTTTCCTGTTATTACCTTTCCAAAAGAAACTTCTCCTAGTTTGGTCAATTTGATTCATCACTGTTTTTGGTAGTAAGAACATTGACATGCTATAGACAGGTATACTAGATAGGCAAGAATTAATAAGGACTAACCTCCCCCCCGGGAGAGAGAACTACACTTCCAACCATCAAGTTTTTTCTTCACTCTCTCAACTATCCTATCCCACTGCTTGCATTTTAATCTATCACCCCCCACAGGGAACCCCAGATATTGCATGGGAAGAGACCCCACATCACATGTAAACAACTCTGAATAAATCTGCTCTTTGTCGACATCTCCATTTATTATATACAACTCACTCTTATGAAAATTGATTTTCATGCCAGACAGTCTCTCATATAGGAACATGATAAATTTAAAGTTCAAGGCAGAATTGATATCATCTTTTAAGAAAGATGATAGTGTCGTCAGCATATTGCAGAATAGCTAAACCGTCCTCATAAAGTTCTGGCACTAAGCCCTTAACAAAACCCCTCTCCTGAGCCACCCTAATCATTTTTGTCATGCAATCTGCCACCACATTGAATAAGAGAGGAGACAAAGGATCTCCCTGTATGACTCCCTGGCTGCTTTTAAAATAGGGGTCATCTTTACTATTGATACTCACTTGAAGTGTACCAGAGGTCACTACTTGTTTAATCCAGATAACTACCTTTACATTAAACCCTCTTATTTGTAAAATATTAAAAAGGAAGTCCCAGTCTACTCTATCATAAGCTTTTTCAAAGTCTAATTTCAAAAAGATCCCACAATCCTTACTTATTTTCACTGAATGCATAACCTCATGTAAAGACATTACCCCTTCTACAATAAATCTATTTTTAAAAAAGGCATTCTGAGTTTTAGAAATTATTCTATTGAGCACCCCTTCCATTCTATTAGCTAGGACTTTGGTAAAAATTTTATAAACACAATTCAAAAGGCAAATAGGTCTGAAATGTTGAACCATAATTGCATCACACTTTTTTGGGAGTAAGATAATTTGCCCATAATTGATCTTATCTACCCTCAAAGTCTCTGCGTGAAAATCTTTTAAAAGATCAATCAAATCCTTTTTAACAATGAACCAACAAGTTTGATAGAATTCAATGGGTAAACCATCTAGGCCCGCAGCCTTATTGTGCCCCATGTTGAAAATTGCATTTTTTATTTCCTCTTCAGAAAAAGGTTTGAGCAATTCTAAATTTTCCTCTTTGGAAACTTTCTCATCCTAATTCCAAATATTCTTGATACCAAAACTATTAAAATCGTTAGTCTTACAGAAAAGCATTTTATAGTAATTGGTAGCCATTTGAATCACTTCCGCCTTATCTGTCACGGTCCTATTATTATCTTGGAGAGACAAAATAGTGTTTTTTCTTTTACGCCCATTGGCAATTCTATGGAAGTACTCAGTGTTGGTATCCCCTCTCAAAAGCCAATTTTCATGTGAACGAGCATGCCAATGCGCCTCTTCCTGCTCATACAAATTATGCATTGTGGCTAGCAACTCTATCTTCTCCAGCACTTCCTGTTTGGTTAACCCATTTTTTTTTTGTCTTTTTCTTCAAAAACCTTCAGCTTATTTAAAGTCTCATTTTTTCTTTCTTCTCAAGACCATAAATGTTGGCCCCCCAACCTTTTAAATTTTTTTTGATCCTTCTAATCTTATTGAGAAAAGCATCCAATCTATTTTTTTTCACCATCGGTTGATTCCAAATAGATTCCACCAACCCTAAAAAATCCTCCTGTTGACTCCATCTCATATTATATCTAAATTTGTTCAATCCCTTTTCGCTTCTATCGTCAATCTTAAACAGAATAGGGTTATGATCTGAAAAACATCTTGGTAATTTGACAATATTTGACAAAGGATATAACATCTCCCACTCCCTATTAACAAAAACTCTATTCAACTTAACTAAAATGGGTTTACTTTGATTATTTGACCAGGTAAAGTTCCCACCATTTAAACTTAGCTCTCTCAATTCATAAGAATTTATCACCGAATTAAACAAATGAGCATTTTTCTGATCAATATTACCATTATTTTTGTCTTGCACAAATCTAGTCAAGTTGAAATCTCCACCTATAACCATGGGACAATTGTCTGTGCCACAAAAGTTCATCAATTCTACTAGAAATTGGCTTTTTTTATCTGCATGAGGTGCACCATAAACGCCCATCACCGAGAATCTATATTTGAGATTAATATTCCAAAGATTCAGAAAAAGAATGAACTCTCCTTTCTTAATGCTCAACACTTCAAACTTATCTGTATTGACTCCACAAAGAATCCCCCCAGATCTACCTATGGAGTCAATCCAATGCCAACTGTACTTTTGAGTGTTATCCAGTTTCCTTAAAAAACTACTAGTATAATTTCTCTTTTTGGTCTCCACCAAAATTATCACATCTATATTATGCAAAAACATCAGCTCTCTAATGTAATTGCATATTCCTTTTTTATTCAACCCTCGACAATTCCAAAAAAAGCCATTCATTATGCACCCTTTTTCCTATTATAACCATTTTTCCTAATTGTGGGTGAGACAGCTCTCTGCCCCTCCCCACCCTTTTTTTTTTAATATGATGACCCCTTCCATCTTTTTTTAAGCTCTTTTTCTTTACTGATTTTAACTTGTTCCTTCCTACTAATTTTGAAAATCTCTCCCCAATATCGCTCTCAAAATCACTCTCTTCACTGTCACATTCTATGATAGACACCTCCTCACTATTCTCATTCTTACCTTCCTCCTCACCTTTGACATTAGCTAACTTTCTTTCAGTATTTTGTTTCTTTTTAAATAGTTCTAGTCTTGCTAGTTCAATTTCTTTTAGACAATCAAAGTCATCTACAGAATTTGTCAAGCTATCAATCCCTACTGTATGAGCTATATCCAAAAGCTTATCATCACTTAAAACTGAAAAAGAATTGGTATGAGAAATTAACTTATTACCTTCTAGCTGCCTCCTCACTGACAGTTTTGTAGCTTTCTCCAGAATTGGAGTATTTCTACCCATCAACCTTTCACTCCTTCTTGCTGGTACATGATGCTGTACTGTCTTTAAAATCCCTGAACTGAGATGTTTTCTTTTCAAAGGACTAGGAACCTCCTCCCCTGAACCAACATTAGACCCCTTGCTGATGTCTAGAACCTCCAACACCAACTTTTGATCGAGAAAATAGCAAGCTTGGAAATTAAATGAAAATCTGTAAGAACGGTGACTTGAGTGATCATTCTTTAAGACCCTAATCCTCCGAGTCATCGCCAATCACTCCTACTATTGAACTACACAGTCAGCTTAATATTTTCTATTCTAGATGTTTACGGACTAGTCGGATCATATCTCCATTTCTGTTGTTACATATCCTACCTAACTGTTGTCACTTTATTAAGCTTGCATTCCTGCACAATTGTCAGTGTGCTGAGCTGAGGTCGTCTAGAACGAGTTCATTAATGATGCCATTTCAAGCAGGAGTTAGGCGTTGGTTTTAGCCCTCAAGATCGATCAACGAAACCAACGCACATATTCATCTGACTATCATCTTTGCTGTAGCTTGTTTTCAACACGAGCTAGAAACACATGGACATTTTTTTTTGGTGCTAAATTTGCATCTTTTCGTGATCGTTAACCATCTATTTATACTAGAAAAATTATAAGACCCGACCTTGCGCCGGATACGAAGCGGCAAGCCGGCATGTTGAACAGACTAACGCAGCGACATCAGCAGAGAAGGCATCGGCCAGAATCGTCTAGGTAGAACACGTGGATAAACAAGCGCTAGCAGACACTTTCTAGTTTCTAAATGCCATTTTTGGATTGAGAAAATAGCAAGTTAGGAGCTGGAAATTGATAGCAGTTTTTTCCGCTGGTACAAGATTCTATACGGATGTTCTTCATCGTCGGATGCAAATTCTCTCTCCACTCTCGCTTTATCCCTCGTGAAACACTCCTCATTCATCTATGTTTTATTACCAGTCAACGCTAAAAAATTTTTATGACCGTTCATTCATCTGATATGAGAGAACCGTTCATCCTAAAAATGTCTTACCATTTTTTTACGGGAATTTTGCTTGCATCCGATTACAATTCATGGTCACCCCAAATGATCATGTTGGTAAATTGTGACCTCGCATTCGTATCGGGTGAGCAATAGTCGCTTTGTCATAGTACTGACTTATGAGCTATTGAGCTAGCAGGTCACACTTTGACCAAGTATCTTGGGGGAAGAAAGAAGAGAGCCTCCACATGAGGCAGGTGTTGGAAAGTACAAGTGTGTTGCCACCCTTCGCCATCAGCTTAAACTTTTAGGTGAACTTATGGGTGCATGCAACTTAATATGATACCAGAGCTAGCGGTCTTTTTCTGGGTGAACTGGTTTGTGCATGCAATTTAATATTTGGTTCTAAGTTATGGCAGGGAATTTTTTTAACGAATTTGCTAATAACTGTCGCTTGTTTTTTTCGTTTTGATCAAGCAACAGCTTTTTTTTTTTGCTATTCTACCCTATTTTTCCACTTAATAGATAGTGCAAATTTAACTATTTTGTATCGGAAAAATGCTTATGTATAGAAGCCACCATCATTTTTTTTGTTGATCAACTGATTTGTTGTTGTTGTTGCTTTTGGCTAGAAATTTGTTTTGTGAATTGTTTTGTGTTTTTTTAAGTAACTACATTTGGATATCGTGTTTCATTTTGTAGCAATTGGTATGTTGTATCGTGTTTCATTTTGTAGCAATTGGTATGTTGTATTTTGTTGGGAAATTACTTAAGGCTCCATGGAGCCTAGGCTCCACCTTCATCAGCCGTTCATTTCTCTTCACTGCCTCGGGTAATAGATTAAACAGGTATACCCGTTATACACCGTATGCACCTACACGTTCAAGTTTGAATACAAATATATCATTAATGCATTAATTACATTCCCACGCTAATACTCCCTCCATCCCGTTTTAGAAGGCGCAACTGCCATCAGCGCAAAGACCAAGAAGCGCCGTGTTCTCTTCGCTTTACCGCAGGACGCTTCGCATCGCCCGCCGCGGCCGCGCGTGTCGCGCGTGCAGTTTCGCCGCGCTCCGCTCGTTTCGCCCGCACGCGCGTCCCCATCGTTTTTCCCGCGCTCATGCATGCTCGTTTCGGCCCCCGCGTCTCGCTCGTTTCGCCCGCGCGCGCGTCCCCGTCGTTTTGCATGTAATTTCCCAGGCCATGCAAGCATGCAGCCCGCGCGGTACGGCGATACGCAGTACTCCATGCAGCCGTGCAAATTCTCGGAGCGCGCTTCGGCCATGCGTACGGCGCCATGCAGGCCATTTTATTTTTCCTCCAGCGCGCTACATTTTTGTTCACAGCGGCATGCATCCATGCAACAATTAGCCCAAAATTTGGAAATACTCACAGCGCCATGCTCACAGCACCAATATTTTGAAATTTGTGTAAGTCCTATAAATATGGGCAATGCTCATTCACATTACATACCACATCTTCCCTCCCATGGTTGAACATAATGCCTTGTTTTGATTTGAATCACCCCATCAATTGGGATGAAATTGATGACTTTGTTTGGAATTCCAGCAATGAAGGTACGTGCTCATGGGATGCCTTTTGCTGCTTTGTTTTCCATTTTTTCCTATGTATTCAATGCTGCTTTGTTCTCTCGCATAGATGGAGAAGATGCTGTGGATGCAGTTGAAGCCGGCAATGGAGTAGTCGAAGCCGACGTCGTGGATGAAGTTGAAGCCAGCGACGCATGTAATAATCACAAGTTTTTTTTGTCACTACGGCCTCATGTTTTTTTTGTTTATTTTAAATTTCTTTACCATGCAATTTATTTTGTGTAGGTATCAGTATCAGTATCAGTATCCGCCGTGGTCTTCTCTGCCATCGCCGTAATAGCCTGCGCAACTGAGGGTTGGAATGGATGAAGTGTGCACGAAGCTGCGGAGCTAGCTGCGCAACTGAGAGACGGCGAGACGCTTTAAGGCCTTGTTTGTTTCAGATTAACGTAGCGTTGCGTTTCGCTGTAGCAAATTTGTGACCCCCTCAAAATACGTCTTAACGAGTTCAAAAAATTATAAAAAAAATATTTCCATCGCTATGGCCCACTCCCTGACGGCCCAATCGAACAGCCTGCCAGGGCCCAGCTCCCTGGAAGGTTCTATCTGGTCCATGTGCATCCTGCCGAACAGCCTCCTGGCTGGTATGGTGCGTAGAGGCCAAGTAATCATGTTTGAGTCCGACTCGAACAAGAGTTTTGCACGGCTACGTGAAGACCCGGACGTTGGTTTCCCGGATTGGATTGGAGGTCGTGATCCCCAAGATTAGGAGATTACCTTATCTACCGTAGGTTGTATTCGGCATGTATGAGTTCGTTACGATCTCGTAGTTAGCCCGGCCTGATATTCCTCGGTAGGTCGGTTTGCTCCGTACTATATAAACCGGCCCCTACGGTGTTTAGGGGGCATCGAATATTGCTTTTTCGCATACTACTCGCCGAGACCTGCTAATCTCGTCGAGTTCCACCTGTAATCCTCTTTGGTATAAAGAAAGGCTGGACGTAGGGCTATTATCTCTCTCGAGATGCCTGAACCAGGATAAAAACCCCTGTCTCCCTGTTCGTTACTGTTCGTGGTTGTTCGGCGTGTCTCCTATCTCCTCTTTAAAGAACCTTGGTTGACTTGGGTCGATATCCCAACCGTCGACAAGTCGCTTGTTTTTTGGTTTTGAGCAAGCAACTGCTTCTTTTTTTTTTTCTATTCTACCCTATTTTTCTACTTAATGGATAGTGCAAATTTAACTATTTTGTATTGAAAAAATGCTTATGTATAGAAGCCACCATCACAATTTTTTTTGTTGATCCACTGATTTGTTGTTGCTTTTGGCTAGAAATTTGTTTTGTATTTTTTTAAGTAACTACATTTGGATATCGTGTTTCATTTGTAGCATTTGGTATGTTGTATTTTGTTGGGTAAAAGCATATAAGCAACTGCAGAATTGCCTCTGAACGAAAATGCTACCGCTAAGTTGTTTAGGTCATATACGTCATTATAAACCGTTGATTTCTTGAATTGATATTATTACGGAAGGTTTGGGGGATATACCAGCAACACACGCATACACAGCAGCTGCACCTAGAAGTCGTCCTTCTCTGGGGGCTTCATCTCGATACCGGAGATCCAGGCGGGGAACCGCGTGCTCTTCGCCCCCGCGCCCACAAGGGATTAAAGTTATCGGCGAAATTCCCACGAAATTTCGCAGATTTCGGACAAAGCGAAATGACGAAATTAGCGAGAGAGAAGCGAAAGAACGAAAAAAGCTATAAATATCGGCGAAATTTCGCCCACGGGAGGCCGAAATTTGAATAAACTAGCTAGCTAGGGTGATGAACTATTTCTTGGATTTTGTACCTAGAATTTGTTGTTTTTGTCAACTGAAAATTAACTTGTGTGGATGAGGCTAGATAAGGAGAACTTGCGGCTCTCCGCCCACAACTAGAGCTAGGAATCGGGCCGTGCCCGGTCTGAGCCCGTCGTGCTTCGGGCCAAGGCAAATTGGGCCGGCACGGCCCGGTCAACTCTTCGGGCCACGTCGTGCCAGCCCGGACTGCTCAAATCAAGGCCCCGCATGGATCAAAAGCACGCCGGGCCGCAATCGGGCCGTGCCGGTCCGAACACGGCACGTCCGACAAAACAAAAGGATAAATATTTTTTTATAAATTCGTATGTTACTCATATGAAAAAGCTGTATACACAAAAAAAAGATGCGTCTCAAAATTATCTACAACTTTGGTATAGAACTGAAATTCATCTTAGCAGCGGAATACCATAAAAAATGCAAATTACCGAAAATGTGTTGTGGGTTCTAAAACAACCAACAAACTAAATAATTTTTATTAATTCATGCACTGATCAAATAAAAAAGTTGTCTACATAAAAAAGATGTGTATCGAAATTCTCTAGAACTTTCATGTGGAACCAAAATTCATCCGAGTAACAAAAAACCATGAAGATACATATTACTAACTCGTGGCTTAGCTTGGGCCGTGCCGGGCAACCCATCGTTGCCGACTTCTCAGATCCGGCATGACACGCCATTCAGGTCAGCCGGCACGGCCCAAATCTTTTCGTGTCGTGCCGTGTTTTGAGCCTCCAAAATTGGGTCGAGCTTGGGTTGGCCCAAAAAAACACGGCCCAATTTTCAGGACTACCCACAACCACAATGTTGTCCTCTCGTGTTTTTATTTTATTAATCCGAAGAGCATTTTGATTAGGGATTCAATTTAGATCTAGTTCTCTATGGCTTTACTTATCTGACTTATATTTACTTATCTGAGATGGGGACTTAGGATTGTTGGGAAGATGGGGACTTTAGGCGTCGCAAGACAGGTTAGGAAGGAAACAATGGGGATCCAAGTTAGGAGAGTTTGTGTTGGAATTATAGAAGAAATAGGAACATATCATTGTGATTGTGCGGCAAACACGACAATATGTGTTGGTCATGCCCATGTATAAATACTTGGCTTCGAGGTCGTGCAAAGTATCCACAATGAAACCAATCAAATCTACCTTTTCAATATTGTCTACTTCTACTGCACTAGGACTAGTTTATAATAGTTTTGTCGTATTCTAAATCTCTAATCGACATGTTACGCATTGCCTTTTGATTGATTTCCAGGTACACCCCAGGTGAGAACTGTCACGGTTTAATCTAATCTTCTTGCTTGGTTTATACTTTCTATCGGCTAGTTGCGTTAGTACCAGGTGTTAGATCATTTATCCTTCGTTCTAATTGATATTTGATCACATTATTTAGCTTGTAGTTTGTTCACCTTTTCTTTCTATTATATTGTTGACTTGTTTGATTATATATATAGTAGATTCTTTACCCATCATCTCATTATCGTGTTGACTTGGTAATGTACTTATCTTACCCGAATATATTGATTTAAATCATATTTGAGCCAATCGTATCTACCACTCTTGTTTAGGTCTGTTTGCTTGTGTTGCAGGTTTAATATTTTACAAATCTAATTAGATCTTAATAGTTGATAGCGTTTTTTATTGCAGGATCAAATCGGCTGGCATGTCGTGAACCCTAGTTTGGTGCTGACAGAGACTCTTGAACCGTAAGCTCCAAGTGTTTTGGTAAAACACTTTTTAGCATCAATAGAACCCTCTTGTCAGATTGTATATTAGACAATATATTGAAGTCGTTTATGACCTTATTTGTTTCGGCATAAAGTTGTTGAAAGTTTTAATATGGAAAGTTGTGATCACTCGAAAGATATCTTGAAGGGTCCAAAAAATTATAAAAAAATATCTTAGTGATTCTAAGAATGATTTTTTTAAAACGTTTAGAGAATGAATTTACGTTTAGAGGCAACTATATGTAATTTTTTCTATTTTGTTTTTGGAGCTAACTAGCTAGTTAGTATTGGTAAGGTTACTTCCACAAATTCCTAAAACAATCAATCGCCACCAAGTTAATAAGAGTTGATGGTATTTCAAAGAATACCCTTCTAGGATTTCACACTTCAAATATTGCAATCTTGGGCGTGTCAGGGAAAAAATTATCGTTTAAAAAAACCAGCAATCCTTAAATACGCTATTAACCGTAAATTTTGGGATCTATTTGGACAAGATATTTCAAATATTTTTTTTGATAAAAGCAAAAATAGAAAAATTACTATCGTGGAGATTCCAGGCCAAGCTAGCACGTTCATGAAACGACCCAAAGGCGAGCCTGCTGAAGGTATACTTGATCCCGCTACTATTCTCGTACCAGAACCCTTTCCGCCAAGCTATACAGGGAGCTTTGTTCTCATGTGGTCACAAAAAAAAAAAAAGTTTTACATCTCGGAAGTTTGATAAACCTTTTCTGTTGATGTAGATGGACACTTTGTTTTAACTGGGGGAGTGTGTGTTTTGCTTTGTATCAGTCTTGACCGTTTAGTGTCGTTCAGACTGCGGGGGAGTGTTAGAGTATATGGGCCTTGGGGAGGCCCATCTCCTATACTCTATATATATTCATCCATTGATCAATACAACACATCGATTCCGCATAACTATTTCTCTAACATGGTATCAGAGCCTCTTTTGAAACCCTAACCCTAATTCCTCAGCCGCCGGCGCCGTCCCCATCGACACCGCCGCCATGGCTGATCTCACGGATCAGCCTCCCGTGACCTCTCCCTCCACGATCGCCGACCTGATGGCGCCGACCTCGGCGTCGTCCACCACGGTCGTCGACCCTCCTGCCCCCCTAACCGCTGCCCAACTCGCGGACCTCGCCGTCGATCAAATCGTCGCCGCCGTTCGCTCTCTTCCCAACGAGGTTCAGGCCGCACTGCTGGCCACCGAAACAACATTTTCCGTAGAACAGAAAAAACGAGATCCATTCTCATTCAGCTCCTTTTAGATGGCCTGCGTCTGGACGAGCACAGGAGACTATTTTAAAATAAACTAATGACTTGTAAGCCCCATTGGGACAGGGGCGTATATTCCCCCTTGTAATCTTCTTTCTCTATGATCGATACGTAATAACTTCGTATATATATAGTAGATTCTTTACCCATCATCTCATTATCGTGTTGACTTGGTAATGTACTTATCTTACCCGAATATATTGATTTAAATCATATTTGAGCCAATCGTATCTACCACTCTTGTTTAGGTCTGTTTGCTTGTGTTGCAGGTTTGATATTTTACAAATCTAATTAGATCTTAATAGTTGATAGCGTTTTTTTATTCCAGGATTAAATCGGCTGGCATGTCGTGAACCCTAATTTGGTGCTGACAGAGACTCTTGAACCGTAAGCTCCAAGTGTTTTGGTAAAACACTTTTTAGCATCAATAGAACCCTCTTGTCAGATTGTATATTAGACAATATATTGAAGTCGTTTATAACCTTATTTGTTTCGGTATAAAGTTGTTGAAAGTTTTAATATGGAAAGTTCTGATCACTCGAAAAATATCTTGAAGGGTTCAAAAAATTATAAAAAATATCTTAGTGATTCTAAGAATGATTTTTTTTTTTACGTTTAGAGAATGAATTTACGTTTAGAGGCAACTATATGTAATTTTTTCTATTTTGTTTTTGGAGCTAACTAGCTAGTATTGGTAAGGTTACTTCCACAAATTCCAAAAGCAATCAATTGCCACCAAGTTAATAAGAGTTGATGGTATTTCAAAGAATACCCTTCTAAGATTTCACACTTCAACTATTGCAATCTTGGGCGTGTCAGGGAAAAAAATATCATTTAAAAAAGCCAGCAATCCTTAAATACGCTATTAACCGGAAATTTTGGGATCTATTTGGATAAGATATTTCAAATAAAATTTATTTTTTAATTAAAAAAAATAGAAAAATTACAATCGCGGAGATTCCAGGCCAAGCTAGCACCTTCATGAAACGACCCAAAGGCGAGCCTGCTAAAGGTATACTTGATCCCGCTACTTTTCTCGTACCAGAACCCTTTCCGCCAAGCTATACAGGGAGCTTTGTTCTCATGTGGTCACAAAAAAAAAATAGTGTTACATCTCGGAAGTTTGACAAACCTTTTCTGTTGATGTAAACATTTGGGGTGAGGGTTGAGGATGGGTATAGGAATTAATGGGTGTCGGGACCCGAAACACTTGTTCCTGCAACGTGATTTTAGTATCTTTGTCTGGATACAAGTAGCCATCCAGCTAAACATCGGCCTTCTGAGCCCTACAAGATGGCTTCACTCTTCCTCCATGGCGTCCTGGTGGGGAGACGACGTCATGCGGGCCGCTCCTCCTCGTTGCACTTAGCCCGTCATCTTGGTAGTTATCTGGTCTATTTGGATCGAGCGTAACAACCGCATTTTCCTGGAACAGAAAAAACGAGATCCATTCTCATTCAGCCCCTTTTAGATGGCCTGCGCCTGGACGAGCACTGGAGCCCATTTTGTAATAAACCAATGACTTGTAAGCCCCATTGGGGGAGGGGCGTATATTCCCCCTTGTAATCTTCTTTCTCTATGATCAATAGATGGTAGCTCTTCTGCCCTTTGTTAAAAAAACGTGCGCATTTTTCGGCAGGAGGACTGTTGGCCTGATGATGTCGTCAACAAGATTAAAAGTGACTTAGCGGTTGCCTAGTTGCCTGTCGAGTTCCGGTGGTGGTGTTTGGAGTCAAGGGGGCTCCCCTTCTGTAATCTCTGTACTCTGTACTTCCTTCTACTTTGAATGAATTGGCCATCTCGGCTATCTTAAAAAAAAACATTTTTCGTATCGAACCTCATCAATATTTTATGATTAAAAGATGGAACGCGATAGCTCAGGGCGTAATTTAATGGGCATAATACCTTGTTTTGTAATTGTTCAGGTAGAGAAGATCGAATTGATGCAATAACTCGGAGTGTAAAGTAGAACATTTCTTATATTATTTCATTGCATTTAAAAGAAATGCAATATTTTCCGTACATATTCATATTCTTAAATATACAAAAGGGAGTTTCAGCCTCCCCTTGATGTCACGTGTCGCGCGCCACTATGCCACGTCGCCCCGTTTGTTCACGGCCGTCCGATCGCGCGTGCCAGCCAAATCCGGCCGTCCATTAATTTTTTAGTATAAAAGAATTTTTTGCGTGCAACTCTCAGCAAGGTGGAAGTTTGGTGGTTGGCTAGCTGATTCACTTCTCAGTCAGACGGCCGCGGTTCGAATCTCTTTTGTCCACCGCTTTTTCCCCAGCGGTTTCCCGGCCACAAGCGCCCCTGCCTAGTTTGTTTGCAAAAGCCAGTATTTGTTCATGCATGTGCACGCATGTCCTCTTTACACAAAATACTAGGGTTATCTTGCTCTCATGATGGCGACAAAATACTTGAGTTGACACGACCTTCTTGCATCGAGTGAATGAGGGCGACCTGTTGCAATATTCTATATTCATAAGTACTTCCTTCGTTTCAAATTGTAGTTCGTTGTTAATTTTTGGATATTCTATTTGATCATTTGTCTTATTCAAAAAATATATGTAAATATTATTTATTTTATTGTGATTTGTTTTATCATTAACATATTTTAAACATGACTTATATTTTTGTATGTTTGTACTATTTTTTTAATAAAACGAATGGTTAAAAGACATTTTCAAATGTCAACCGTGAACTACAATTTAGAACAGAGAGAGAGTACATAATACACAAACTCACGTGCATACATATATCATACGTACATTAAACGGCAAGGCCGACAAGAAATACAGGAAGATGATATATATGCTTACATTGTGCAGGCATTGCAAAGCATCCAAGGAGGACAGCGATGATAACCATGTGCAGCAGGACACCGTCGCTAAGCCCCCTCATGTTGGATCCTACCTTCTTGCTTGATCGAACGACCTTATGCTCCTCAATATAAATACAGTAAGGTGGGCGTGGTCGCGTGGATCCAGTAACTATGGCATGAATTAATTTAGATATGGTAATTAATATTGATATGCAAGCGTGTGTATATATCATGTAAATGTAAATTAATATGGCATGTTTATGGAAATCGCCTCTGTTCAAATGCATGATGGAGCAAGATTTTGTATATTTGTTTTTTTCGAACAAATTATTAAAAGCTGACAGCGTTTTTAAATTTAACCATTGAAGATGTGTTCGTCTATTTGTTTTCTTTTTACAAAGGGCAGGAAAGCTACCATTTACTCCCTCCGGTCAAGAAAGCTTGACGCCGCAAGTCAATCAAAGAAGTCCAAAAATATTTGACGCTCCCGGACAGCCAGGCGAGGAAGAGCTTGTCAATTTCCATTTTTACCCATGGAGTCCAAACTGTTGCTGCTGCTCGTCTCCGGGTGCAAGGAGGAGCGAAGCCCACCGCAAGCACCGCCCCGCGTGCACCGTACACCACCACCACCTCCTCGTCGGAGCATCGCCACAAGCGCAGCGCAGCGCCGCGCCACCCCTACCCCCTCACCACGCCGTGACGCCCCCGCCTCCTCCGCCGGAGCTCGATCGCCAATGTCATGCGCCATGCCCGCGCGGCGTTCGCGTCGCCCGCGCTTGCGGCTGCCCTCTGCGAGGTATGTGGCTGAACTTCGGGCGACGCCAAGGCTGGAGCTCCTCCCCTTGCTGGGTCGCCATCCACCACCGCCAAGGAGATCTGGTGCCCATCACTATCCAGCGCACCGAGGAAAGCTTCTGCCCATCCCCATCCAGCGCAGCCAAGGAAGAAGCTCTTCTAGGCCTTTTTTGTACTCAGCATTATTGTGCTTGAAAATGGCAAGCTTTTTTCAATGAAATTTTGTATTTTGCCTATATTTGCATCTGAAATGAGCAAGGTTGTGTTCAGTTGTACTCCACAAATGAAATCCTTTGTATGGTGTAGTGGCGATTTCTATTTCCAGAAATGAAATCCGTTGTATGGTGTTGCATTATGGAGTATGGTGTAGTGGTGATTTCAATGGAATTTCTACTTTTTTTCTTCAGAGAATTGAGACATCAGTTACTCATTGCAGCTCCAACGCATTGGATATAAGCTGTTCAGATACAAGTGCATTGCATTTCTATACATGTAGCTCAACTGCATAGAGACAAAATGTGTTTGAACTGTAATTCAGCTCGTGTCTGAACAACTTACTCCGGATCATCTTATATGCAATGCAATTGTGTTTGAACAGCTCCAGATCATCTTACCTTCATGCATTCAGCAAAGCTTCAGGCCATCTAGAAATGCAATGGTGATTACTCCATGGAGTAATTATCTTGTATGGAATTTCTACTGATTTTATCTTCAGAGAAATTATTGTTATTGTACTCAGCTTTATTAATCTGAGTGTTTGCAGCCAATTGTTATTGTTTCCAATTGGAGGAGCCAATTATGTGTTGTTGGCCAAGATTGAAATTATGGCCTGTTTGAGCTCAGGATTGAAATTATGGTCAGGAGTACATGCCATGGAGTAACTGAATTTGGCACTCTGTATTTGGCAATCCATGGAGTAGCAGAAAAAGATTTTCAAAAGTGCCCGGTTCAGATTCATCCACTCATTGCAAGTGTATAGGAGTATAAATAAGTGTATTGTAAAATTTATTTATCTCCATGCAAATATGTCCATATTCAATCCGGAGCACTTGTACATGTTCAGTCTTAGTTCAGTTCTGAAAGTAAAGAACAAGTGCTGTTGTTCAGATTTAGTTCCTCAAGAAAAATAAAAGGGAAGCTACTTTAAGAGATGACCAGCAGTCAGCAGAGATGGTTAATCCCATATAAGCATCTGCTTCATTCAGACCCTACTAATAAATTTGAACAACAGATAAGCACTTGTTCAAGCAGCTGAAAGAATGACAACAGCAAGGGCAACACCTACTGCAATGGGCTGTGAGATTTTGTCCATGTAACCATCTGGAGATACAAAGCACACATGTACGAGTATCTGGAGAATCTCATATGGAGTACAAACAATCTGGAATTATCTGGAGAAGTACTATATGCACTACAGTAATGTGCTCTTACTCTAATAGAAAACATAAAAAAGCTTTTCTGAACAAAACAATGAACTCTTGCTCTAATTACAACTTCATGTATCACCAACCACCATCATAGCGTCATTTATCAATAAGGCATCGCAACTAAGCTGCACAGGAAGGCTTCCTTGCCTTTGTAGCACCCCTTTTCTTATGTGTGGAAAATCATATTTGTTTCCACCTTCAATTTTTATGACTTCCTTCGTAGCAGACTGGAGTGTCAAGAAAATCCAATTTGACAAACAAGCTTTACCCTTTTTCCAAACACGTTGCACAGTCCGAATAGGAACGGAGAATAATGCAGAAATTTTCCCAGTTGCATTACGCTTCAACATTCCATTATTGGCTTTTGCAAGCAAAGCTTCAAAAATGGATCGTCTTTTCTCATTGGATACGTCACTCCTATGTACATTCTCATCAACATTTGAACTAGTGATATCATGGAAAGCACTATCATCCTCTGTAGACTCTAATGAAATGGAGAAACAAAAAAAGAAACCTATCATACTACAGTAAAGAAATGGGGAAGTAAACAAAAAGATATGGGATGTGAAATGGGGGAAGGAAAGAAATACAGTAGGATCTTACCAATCAATTCATCGTTCTCTTCTTGTGGAAGTTCCACATTTAAATCTATCTCTACTCTTGGTGCCGCATGACTTTAGAAGTAGTTAGCACATTGAGATCAATCTCCCCTAACGGTCTTCGACCTCTAGAACTTGGTGCCACGTTGAAATCAATCTCCCCAAACCTGTCATAGAATGCATGGTGCATGACACATGTTAATCACTAGATACTCATGTGCTCCTGTGCAGATTAAAAGGAAAACTACTGTGTAGATTCAACATGTTCTTCACAATTCAGTATGGTGCCTCGTCTTTTGTCTTGAACTGGTAGGGCAATAGGCTTCTCCATTTTTTTTTGCTTGCAACAGTACTGCCATGAGTTTAGTTCAGCTCTGGTGCTTTTCAGGTCAGTTCAGTTAAGAAGTTCGAAATGACATGCTCATGAACATATAGTTCAGTTCAGTTCAGATGCTAAAAAATACAGATGCAAATGAAAATGACATGCTTTCTTTTGCACCAATCGCTTTCAATCTGACTAGAAAATGTGAATGATTGCAAAAAAGAATGGAAGCACCAATGGCTTTCTTTTGCATCATGACCATATATATGAAAGTAAAAAAAATATGAATATATAACATACAAGAGCTGGGAACTTGTTGGAACATTGAGATCAATCTCCCCTAACGGTCTTCGACCTCCAAAACTTGGTGTCACACTCAAATCAATCTCTACTCTTGGTTCCCTGTGACATACTCCTGTGCTCCTATGCAGATTAAAACAATCTTAGTACTCCTCTGCAGATTCAACATGCTCTTCACAATTGAACATGCAGCATGATCACCAGAGTATATGCAGGCAGCTGTCAAATGGCAGAGGCCAATTCAGCATGCTCTTAGCAATATGCTGATCATTTTTGCAAATAAGCACCATGTGCATATTAATCATATTCTTGGCAGCAAAGTATGCCTCAGAAAACAAAGTATTTGCAGCAAAATGGCATAATCCTGTGTGCAGGCTGAACACCACGAATGATACGGAGTACTGCATAGATGCATTCTGCCGAACAACACGCGTCCGATGCAGAGAGAGAGAGAGAGAGAGAGAGAGAGAGAGAGAGAGAGAGAGAGGGAGGGAGGGAGGGAGGGAGCACCTTGTCTCAAACGAAGTCATCGTCACAGGCCCGGCGCAAGGATCACGAACAGCCGCTTCGTCGACGGCGCCGCCTGCGGCCAGGTTAGGGGCTCGTAGCCCCAACGCCCATTCGTCGCCCCTACTAGACGCCATGCCCACACTGGGCGGATGTCCGAGCGCCGTGAGAGGGGAGTGACCCCGAAGAGGGAAGCAACGCCGGCCTAGGAAACGGGCTCGCGCGGGTCTTGAACGACTGTGGCGACGGTGTAGGGTCCCAAACAGCGGCGGCGCGAGATCCCGAATAGCACGAGCTCGTGCGGCCGCGGCGCCAGCTCCCCTATGGCGGCGACATGAGGTCATGCGGCGGCACGCACTCCACGGTAGCGGCGTGGGGAGCGACGCAGGAGAGGGAAGCAGGTTGTCGGAATCATTCAATACTTAATTTTTGACTCAAGGGCAAAAGGGTCAAATCACTCAATCCTTAATTTTTGCAACGTGTTCGGAAACGTCAAGTATTATTGACCGAAGGGAGTATTGATTAAAGAGAAAGAGGGTTACATGGAGAGAATATGCGCCCCTCCCCTAATGGGGGCTTACACGTCATTAGTTTATTATAAAATGGGCTCCTGCGCCCGCCTGTCATTTAAAAGTAGGCTAATAAGAACGGCTCTCGTTTTTTCTGTTCCACGGAAGATGCGGTTGTTGACTCGATCCAAAGAGACCAGATGACGGCCGAGATGATGGACAAGGTGCCACGAGGAGGAGCGGTCCGCAGGACGTCGTCTTCCCACTAGGATGCCATGGAGGAAGAGTGTAGCCATCTTGCAGGGTTCAGAAGGCCGATGTTCAGCTGGATGGCTACTTGCGTCTAGACAGAGGTGTTGAAATCACACCGTAGGAACAAGTATCCCAGGATCTCGAGGTTGCGGCAGCATAGTGGGCAAAAGTAAGCGCTGGGGATGTGTCTATGCCACAGGGCGTCTGCCGTCATGACTCGCCTATGAAGTAGGAGCCACGGGAAGATTTTGCACTTTGAGGGGGCCTAATGCTACCATGTGCGTTGAAGCGAGGGGGTAGAGCAGCGACCAGCAAACTGCATCCTATAGGCGGATCGGACCGAGGAGGAGACGTCATTGGAGAATCACCAAGTGTTAGGATATGCGTGCCAATGCAAGATCACGAACTACACCAGGAGACACGATGTTTGGTAACGCAGTTCGGCATTGCTGCCTACGTCTGCGGGGCTCTGATTATGGGCGCTCCTCCCCAATCCATAATACCGCAGCACACCGACTAACCAGGTCACGACCATATGCCGGCCGTTGACCTCCTCTTGTCTATGCTACTATTATGAGGTCGTTGTCTTGGTTACACCCGGGCTGCCTCCCTTTATATAGTGGAGGCCGGCCTGGATAGAGTCCGACTCTAACACTAAACCAATCCTGCCTATTATAACACAAAGTCCATTTAACCTACTCGTACACATATTCGACACAATACCTAACAAACTCCACCTTGGAGAATATGGTCTCTCCACCTTGAAGTCGTTCCAACGTCTTATGTGAATCCGTGCACCCGAACTCTGATTACATCTTTTTTTTGCAGCCTACAGCGGGCCGCCCGACGAGTCCTCCAACTCGCCGCCTTTTGGAACAGATGACGCCGATCCTGCAAAAACACGCTTACTAGCTCCACCTGCAACAGAAGCCCCTTCTCACAGAAAAACCTCAGCACTGTCGCCTCCAGAGTCATATGAGCCTATTGCCACATAAGTGTCTGCTCCCTTTGGTGGACCTGGACAGTCCTTCTTCATATGCCCCCACTCATTGCATCTGAAGCACCGCACCGCCCTGTTATTTTTCTTGTCCTTCTTTCCGATCCCATTACGGCCTTGATCACCTGAGACTAGCAAAGCAACAGAACGAGGTTCCTTCACTGCATTTTTATTCTTTCTCAATTGATGAGACATAAGCGCCGCAGTAATATCCTCAGTCTTGATGCTATCCTTGTCATACGTCAGCGTCGTGACCAAATGCTCAAAGGACGGAGGCAATAAACAAAGAAGAATAATTGCCTTGTCTTCATCAGCGATTGTTACCTCTAGATGTAATAAATCCGTGACATTCCTGTTGAAAACATCAATGTGTGCTTGCAGATTTGACCCCTCCTGCATCTTCAGCCTATATAACTTCTGCTTCAGATACAGCTTGCTTGTCAGAGTCTTGACATGAACTGACAGGCCAGCTTGTCCCAAATTTTCTTTGGTGATGACAACTCCTTGACATGGTACATGACCTGATCTGAGAGACAAAGACGTATGGTTGCCGCAGCCTGCAACCGCATCTTCTCCTAATCACCAGCCTTCGTCTTTTTCGGTTTATTCGTCTTAAGAGCCACCACAATTTTCTGCTGCACCAGAATATCTCGGACCCTCGTCTGCCATAAACTGAAGTTTTCTGTACCGTCAAACCTCACCGTACCGAAATTTGTATGCGTCGGCTTCATCCTTTCGACCTGCGATTCTACCAACGCCAATTACTTGTCGATGGATGAATCGCCACTCGACCCGTTCGCCATCATGAATAGATCACCAACAGCCCTCCAAGAACGCCTACCTCCTTCGAAATCTCACGTCTTAAAAACTCCTTCTAAATCTGCGCTCAGAACAGCCGTTGATTGCTTTGGATTATTGGGTTTGGCTCCCCCTTAGATCCCCTTTTATAGTGGTGAGGTAGCCCCAATTTTCGTTATGGAAATCTAGTTCAAATAGAACTTCTTTTCCTATTCAAAATCGGGCTCCTACTTTCAGTTTTCCTTTTCTTCTCGATTTTCGATCCGGTCCGTTACTACCTCCCACCGTCCCACGCAGTCCAGCCCGTCCCCGGTCCGGCATCCGTACACGCGCGCTGCTGACCCATCTGCTGCTCATTGCCGCACTGTTGGCCTGCTCCCTTGCGCATGCCGGCCTGCTCCTCACGCGCTGCTGCACAGCTGTTGCATGCGCTGCATGCAAAACACACACACGTACAACCACGCACACACACACATGCATACACATCCATGCATACACAGATGTAGAGCTCGCATAATATTTTTCCTCTCCTTTTTTTTTTCTTTGAGCCACTGGTGGACTGCTACCTGCGTGCCGCACGCCTTAGTTACAGCCGACGTGAAAGCCACCGAGAACGTTCACCGGCCACCGAAAAATCCCATGAAAAATTACTCTACCTTTAGATCCAATCTATTAGCCCTCAAGCAGGCTTCCCAGCCCGCCACAGTGCACCACGTCCGTGCACAGCAAAACATATCGCACCCTAGCCATCTGTATCCACGTCACGGCTTTGTCCTCAGTGACGTGATGTAGCGCCTCCTGTGCAACATCCGGTCGCATCACTGCTCCCGCCGTTCCGATCTATCCGACATCCATCCGCGCCTGCCGATCTGATCGCGAACGCCAAGGTCGTCGTCATCACCTGCCGACCTCGCCGGCTACTTTGTTGGCCTCCGATCACCTGGCCTTGGTAGATCCCCGCCAACGGTAGCCCATCGAACGGTTTGAGCCTCCTGCCGAAAGTGTCCGACAACCACCGATCGAATCGTCGATCGCCGCCATGCTCCACCTTGCGCCGATAGGGCATTTTCTGCGGCGCCCGTGTATGCATAAACCTCGTGTCTCCCCCTAAATCTTCGGCATGGCCAACCTCACTAACCAAGCTCTGATACCACTTGTTAGGATATGCGCGCTGATGTAAGATCACGAACGACACCAGGAGACACGATGTTTGGTAACGCAGTTCGGCATCGCTGCCTACGTCTGCGGGGCTCTGATTATGGGCGCTCCTCCCCAATCCATAATACCGCAGCACACCGGCTAACCAGGTCACGACCACATGCCGGCTACTGACCTCCTCTTGCCTATGCTACTATTATGAGGTCGTTGTCTTGGTTACACAAGGGCTGTCTCCCTTTATATAGTAGAGGTCGGCCTGGATGGAGTCCGACTCTAACACTAAACCAATCCTGCCTATTACAACACAGAATCCATGTAACCTACTCGTACACATATTCGTCACAATACCTAACACCAAGTGATCTTATCCACCTCTCCGATAGATAGGTCCACCTGAGAGATTAGGCGAAGGAGTTGCACAAGCTCCTTCAATGACATAGGAGCATTAGGTGCGTCTATTTGTTATCTTCAATGTCCCAGTTGAAGCATGCAACGGACACTCCAATACACATGCATCACACATGATATAGGAGTATGACGCGATGTAGAATAAGAACAGGTCAAAACACAAGATTAGTAGTTTAAAGAGTGAGATAGAGGGGCTATTAAGGAGGCTCTAAGAGAGAGGATATATTTGCACCTTTCAGATTGTATATATGTGAAATCGTTCAAAGCTGATGCTAATCTTTATTTGTTTATCTGAAAGCATTAAAACTTGTTATTTTGTTTGATATATGCTCCTATATATATCCGATCTCTTAGCTAGCTAATATACTGTGTCTGCTATTTCTAGTCACATACACAGCAATTAATTAATATCCTGATTGTTGTGATGGTTTGTTTCCTTATTAACAATATGGCTAGTTAAGCAGATTAGGAATTGTGCAGGTCATTACCTTGTATATATATAGTTCCTACTTCCTAATTTCAGTTGAAACCGTGTACTTGTACCTAGATATACACCTAGGTATACGATTAATAAATCATTGTGTGTATGATCTCCCAAATACTCGCTTTCAATTCTCACCATCAACAGGGTATAGTCCGAGGTACTAATTGGCACGCATGTCGTAGACGATCCATTAACCTACTTTTTGATGGAATGAACATTTCACTGATGTCAGTTTAAGAAAACTGAAAATTCAAATTCAATGCACTTCACGGCTTATTCTTTCTTATGTACATTGGTGTACTTATTCGCCTTTTATATGATTAAATGCTATATCAGAATCATAATGGAATGTGCCTAAATTTACAAACTTTTCCACAATGATAGTCACTGTTGGTTTTGGAGGAAAGTGTCATTGTTTTCAGTTTAAGAAAAATGAAAAGCTACAGTTGTGCAGTTTACTTCTATTCACTTTAGATTGTAATTGCGGTTGTGATAATACATGCCCGAGCTTTCTGCTTCTGCCAACAGACTAAAAATGCTGCTGAAATTCCATTTTCGAAATTCCAATGCTCCCATGTGCAGCCTACAGCTTCGATTCCATGTTTCCATCGCTGTCAGGCTGACAATAGCAATCATCTGCCCTATCACTGACATAATTCAGCCAAAGACTTCCTGGGCCGTCGGATGGGAGCTGAACGACCCGATTCAGAGCTACATCTCATCCAAAAAATACAGATGTGGCTCGCTATTTCAGTCAGAACACCAGCACAAAAGCCAGCACTTCCCAAAATCAAAACAAAAAGAATGTTACAATCTGCAAGCTGGAACTTCTTAAGTCTTTCAAGAAAATGAAAGCTGACTTGAGAGTTGAAACCTTGCAAAATGCCAGGGGACACCTATGTTAGCCCAACAAGAAAAATGTAGGCAGGAAGAAGAGCAGCTGAGCAGGTCTAATGATTGACTTCCCAAGCGTCAGGCATACTGTCTAATTGCCCAACAATTTAACTTTCCATTCTGCCAACTGAAACAAAAGAAAACAACAGTAGGCATGCGCATCTGATCTGATCATATTTTTCACTCTCCAACTTTTCGTGCACCAGCTAGAAGCATGGATTTCTCATTATTGCCAGGGCCTAGATGTTAGAAAGAATGGCGACAGATTACAGAAAGTGTATTTGGTGAGCAGTACCAATTTTTTCACTCATGGGCTTGTTTAGTTAATGCATGTGTTAACCAAGTGTTAGGGCTGGCCAAGATTAGAGCTTATTTGGAACATGAGAATTTATACAAGAGAAACACTAGATCAACACTTCGAAACGCTAAAAAGGCGACCAGATCAACAAAGGGAGCCATAGCTTCCCCCGTTTTTATGGGCTGCATAGTTTAGTTGCATCTAAAGCAGAGCTAAAAAGGCTAAATGAGTACTAATTTTCTCGTTAAAATGGTTGATGATCGACATGAGCACCAATTTATTTATTCAGCCACGGTTGCTGTGCTCCATTAAAGATAGCCTTTGCAGGCAGCACTTACTGATTCCATCCACTGGAATTCACTGCATTTGGTCTCAAATCTCAAACTCTAGGCTATTGCATGACACAACAATCTTATGCCATCTTGCTGTTGTAAATCAGAAAAGTTTATCCCGCTGATTGAAATTTATTACGTGCTTGCTTCGTTTCATTGGAGGGAATTAGGGAGAGAAAAAGGGAATTGAGGGACAGGGGAAGTAAACGAAATAAACTATCTGTTTTTTTGTTTGGAGGTAATTAGAATGGGACAGGGAGTTTATAACTAAAATGAAGAGAGCTTAGTTATGTGAGAAACCCCCTGTAAATGAACTCCCACCAATTTTCCTTTCCTTTGCTCCATCCCCATCGTTGCCGAACAATTATGAATAGGGTTGGATATGAGGGCGAGTAGATCTTGAGCAAGCTAGACCTGTCCAAACTCGAGCTCGGTTTGGTTCGAGTTTGGCTTAAGCTCGGATCGGCTTGTTTGACTTGAAAATACACCGCGTACCTTATTTTTCATATTTTTCCACGGACAAAAAGGCTTAGTTTTTTTTTAAAAAATCATTAAATCATCTGTCTACATACTTAACTCACTGCATGTTTTCCTCCATAGGTTTTTGGTACAAGTGGATGAGCCTATAACCCATATAAATTGAGTAACTTGAGTTGTTGATCTATCAGGGGTCTAGATAATCGAGCATTCGAGCCTAAACCGAATCCTCAAGATTAACTTGATAGAGAACTGAGATCGGTATCCAGCTCGAGTAAGGTTCAGGCTCAATCCGAGCTCGAATCGATCTTTTCCTTTGGCTTCGCTCTTGGCTCATCTTGGCTTTAGGATCGGGAAAGGCTTGTTGGCTTGGTTGTTGGCTTGGCTCCTTTTTTTCTTCTCCTTTTGGCTTGGCTTGCAGCTAATTCAGCTTTACCCTTGCCGCCTTAACCCCTTTGCATCCAAGAAATCTTGAAAGTAAGATTCTCATCATTTCGTGGTCACGTGAGACACCCCATGAGAGCCCCGTGACTTAAATGTGGATGGACTGCTAGCCTTATAACTGGACCAAGGTCAAGTCCACTCTTGGTCCGCAGATTGACGGAAAACTTTTTTAATTAATATGTACATAAGAAGAAACATATCATGTGTAATCAAGCTTACGGTGCAATCATTATACAACCAAACTATCAAAAGTCGTAAAAAATTCTAAATTTTTTATATGTAACTCATTGTTTACTCTATCTATGCATGAACTTTCAAAGCAAAAATTAATTTTATATTAAGAGTTAAAAAAGGAAAAAAACTGACTTTGACGAGTTCAAAATTGATGGTAATGTAACTTTTTTGTAACTTTCAATATAGGATGAATTTGAACTTAAAATTTTATACAGATGCAGAGTAAATTGAAGCTAACATCTACAATTTTTTTAAAAAAATTACAACTTTTGATAGTTCGGTTACACGATGGTTGCAGCATAACCTTTATTGCACAGGATATATAGCCTACATAAAAAAGGGTTTACCCAGTGTTAAAAGCTCCCGCACAAGGTGGGTTCTAGGGAAGGGAACTTTTTCAACAGCCTTACCCTTGCAAAATTTGCAAAGAGGCTGGCTCAAACCAAGGGTTTAGGACTTGAGACACTCTAACACTGCATGAGGCCTACCCTTCTTTAATCATCATCATCTAATAGTACAAAGCCGAACACTCGCGTCGCCGGTCGCCACGTGGCCCGCCTCCCCGCCTGGCGCCGTCACGGTCGTCCGATCGTGCGCGCCCTTCAAATCTACCCGTCCGTTCGTTTTGTACGCATAAAAGAATTTTTTTCGTCGCACAAAGCAACGGTGCGGGTGGTTCGCTGGGCTAGCTAGCTGCGCCGGCTTTCGCCTTGGCGCCCACGGATCGAATCCCGCCCGCGCTGCCTTTTTTCACGTCTGCCCATGCGCGCGGTGCGCGCCCGCGCTCGCCAGCGTGGGGCCAGCTGTGCCGTGCGGCGCGCGCCCGCACGCCAGCCTCGACACGCCACATGCGCGCCAAAGCGGCTAGTTGATACATACATGTCATCCGAAAATAAGAGAAATCTCTCGAGCCTCGTTTCGTCGATAGAGCTACTATCTCGTGAGTTTAGCCACATCATTTTGAATTTAAAGGGAGCGATGTGTATTGAGAGAGAGAAAATATACGCTGTCATAATGACTTGACTTCCTCCATATATTTAGCGATGTGAATAATTAATCATGGCCCATAATCATAGGGCATCAAGGATCGAGACAATCAAAAGAAGGAGCGTGTCTAGGTAGTACAATGCAAAGGTGTACATCCATGCCATCACAAAGTTCTCGGCTCTTATAAGTATCACTATAAAACCAATATTTACAAGAATGTCAATATGAAACGAGATTTCTTGTAAAAATGTCAATTAACTGATCTTATATAAATTTTAGGACCAAGACACCCTCTGTCTTCCTCCTCCTCCCTTCCCCTCCCCCCTCTCTAAATCCTCTCTTACTCGTGGCAAAATAAGGTTTGTTGATGGCAGGCTCACCACTGCACCACCTCCTTCCATGGCTTTATGCATGCTTCACCGACATCACCCTTGCTTTGCACATGCTTCGCCGACATCGCCTCGAGCCTACACTACCACTGTGCGCTCGCTCCGCTGATGCCACCTCAGTATCACGATATCGCTAGTTCGTACCTTATCACAACCAACCAGACTTATGACCACAAAAAAGGTGGACGCTTGTGATCTAGTAATTTTGTCATTAAAGCCCCCAAAATACTCTAACTTTGAAGGGCATGTTTCTCTCCTCCTGCCTCTGCCATCCCTAGCCAAAGAAGCCCTAATGTCATTGTCATGGAAGCCCTAAGGTCACATGATGTCTAATCTACCATCTTACAAAGCACGGCAACACACTTAGCCAACTAAGCATCTTCCCTCACTCATGAATTTTGAAGCACCACAAATGAAGAACATTGCAAGTGCTACTCATGAAAAGGCATATACTTGTGATGTAGCAATTTCGTTGCCACCCCAAACTATAGAAGCCCTAATGCCACTGCCACCAAAAGCTTAAGGTCACCAGAGACGGACGAAGTTACTTCGTTGGGGCCAAGTTTGCTTTCTCCCCACCCAACTCGTTGTCTTACAAAGCAACGTAACTCACTTGGTCAAATGAGCACTTTCCTTACACTAATGAAGTTTAAAACATCACATCTAAAAAATTGCATGCAGTACCGATGAAAGTCAGATGTCAATGATATAGCAATTCTATTTTTGAAGGATACACACACAGTCCTCTCCTACCGCCTCCACCACACTATGCCAGAGAAGCACTAATGTCGATGCACCAGAGGCCTAAGTTGGCCATAGATAGGCGGAGTTATGTTTTTTGTTGACGAACAAGTTCGTTTTTCGTCGCTTGACACACCATCTTACAAAGCATGACAGCCCACTTGGACAACTAAGCACCTCCCCCTCATGAATCTTAAAGCATCACATATGAAATAATCATCTACACTACAGATGAGAAGGTAGAAGTCTATGCTATAGTAACTTCGCACACATATAAAAGCGGCAAGATATTATGGCTTTTAAGGACGTGCACATCCTCTCCTCTTGCCTCCACCATATCCTAGGCTAGAGAATCCCTAATGTTGCTGTCACCAGAGGCCTAAGGTCACTATACATGGGTAGAGTTGTATTTGTTGGTGGCTAAGTCAAAAATTGTTCTCATCCAATCCAACATATTAGCCTAAGGTCTCTAGAGACATGTAGACTTATGTCTTCATTGGTGGCTAAGTAATTTTTTTCCCATCCAACCCACCATCTTAGAAAGCATCGCAACCCATTTGGCCAACTAAGCACTCCCTCTCACTCGTGAATCGCAAAGCATCACATATGAAGAATTGCATGCGCTACTGTTGAAAATTAATGTCGTGAAATTATTCAAACTTTGAATCACCCTCCTCGTCCTGCCTCTGCCACCCAAAGTCTAAGAAGTTTTCATTTTGCTACCATCGGAGCCTAGATATCACCAAAGATAGGTGTAGTTATATATTCATTGGTGGTGAAGTACGTTTTTTCACCACTTGTCAACTTTATAAAGCACTACAACCTACTTGGCTAACTAAGCACAACCCCTTATTTATGAATATTGAAGCATCACATTTGAAAAAAAATCGTCCGCACTACTAATGAAAAGGCTAGGATCTATCACATGTCAATTTCATCATTAAAGTCCCCAAAAAGTTCTAGCTTGGATGGATACGCCTACACCCTTATTCCCCCGCCTACACCACCCTATGCCATAGAAGTCCTAATGCCATTGCTACTTAAGGCCTAAGGTCGCTGAAGATGGGCGAAGTTACTTCGTTGGCGGCCAATTTAGCTTTCTTACAGCCCAAACCACAATCTTACAAAGCATCATAGTCAACTTGGCTAACTGAGCACCTCTCCCTTGCTCACAAATCTTAAAACGTGAAATGGTTTTACTATCTCGTAGTTGCCTGAGTTCAAGAGAAGTGTGTATGTGCTTTCGCTCACCTGGGATCCCTCGCATGTGCATCTTCACCAAGTTAGGGTTTAGGGTTGGGTAGGGTTTGGGACCTTTAGGCATAGAGGAAAATTGAGGAGGCGGCAACCCGACAATAGGTAGGGGATTGTGGTGGGGCAACAAGGCGCCAATGGCGGCACTAGAGTCAAGGGGACAGACAAAGAAGGTGGAGGTAGCGACCACGAGTGGATCGACACCGTGGTGGCGGGATGAAGGGGCCGTGAGGACGTTGTTGGTCCCTAGTAGTGGTTCGGTGGCGGCGGTGGAGGTGTGTGAAGCAAGAGAGGGAGAGGAGAAAATGTGTCAATGGCTATATGTGATCCCGATCAGGAGGAGAGCGAAGTGGTAAGGACTAATAGTTGAGCTATATATGGGTAGGATATCGCCTCGACCTAACTTGACCTGGCCTCCATCGATGATCAAAAGAAAATCACCCCAACTCGGACCTGTCAGTGCCCCTGTACGACAATGCCTGAGAGAGACGAGGAGGAGGAAGGAAATCTAGGAAAGGAGAGCGTTGACCATGGGGAGCCGGGTCGCACCCACTGATTAGGAGGTATCCACCGGTAAGAAGTAGGAAGGGGGTTGCCGCTGCACCGCCATATGAGCCTCGCTTGTCGCTACAGTCACCACCACCGCATTGTCGTCCATCCTCATCACTGTCGCCATTGAGTTGCCGCCGTATCACCATCCATTGTCGTAAGGAGCGCTCGTCATTGTAGACACTGCAAGTTGCCACTACATCGAGACGTTGTCGCAAGACACCAAGGGAAGGGGATCAGATAGAGTGGGAAGAAAGGGAGGCAATCATGAGATGGATGACCGCTAGCGAGGGCGCCGCGGCGAAATCACGAGAGAAAGAGTTAGGGAGTCATAGAGAAAACTGGCGGCTAGAGTTCAGCCAGTGGTTTGTGAAGAGTGAGAACTGCCGACCGGTGCCATGGTGAGTGTGGACGAAGAATGGCTTGACCAAGACTATTTCGGTTAGAATCAGGGATTCGACCTGACTTTAACCCAGTTGCCGGGGCGTATCGAGATCCAAAAGGTCAGGTGCAAATCTAGATATCTAATAATAAGAGGTTGGGAACTATACGGGAGCCGTTGGATTTTGATATAACGGTATAAAAATCGATTGCGTTTTTTTTCTTTGGCAAAGGCAGGTGCGCGCCTTTGATATAGCAATTCCGTCATTAAAGCCAGGAAATATTCCAGCTTTGAAGGACATGTCCACCTCCTCCCGCCTCCGCCTCCGCCACCCCAGGACGGAGAACCCCTACTGCCGCTGCCACCGGAGGCCTGAGGTCGCCGGATATGGGTGGTGTTACGTCCTCGCTGGCGGCCAAGTTCGCCTTTTTCCCGCCCGACCCGCCGTCTTACGGCGTGGTCGACGAGGAGGAGCCGCCGCCACCGGGGGCGGCTCCGGGCACGGTGGAGGCCGGGAGTGCTGCTGCGGCGACGGCGAGGAGGGTGCTGATGACGGGGGTGCCGTGGAGGGAGGGGGTGGAGGCGCGGCGGGTCCGCACGCGGCGGGGCACCGAGATCATCGCCATGTACGTGCGGTGCCCCAAGGCGAGGCTCACCGTGCTCTACTCGCACGGCAACGCCGCTGACCTCGGCAAGATGTACGAGCTCTTCGTCGAGTTCAGCGCTCGCCTCCGCGTCAACCTCATGGGGTAAGTGTTCGATTGTTCGTGTGATGGCTGAGTTTGGGCTGCTTAAATTTAAATTCATTGAGTCAATCGACAATCTGCGTTGATCTTGTGAGTATATGGTATTATGATCTGATTTTTGCCCGATCTCTGAGAATGGGCGTCTCTTCTATTGTCGAAATCGCTGTTTTTTTTGTTAAAAGGTTTTTTATTCCACTGATTAATGCTGAGGATATTGTATTGCTCCTTACACAGGCATTAGGACATCATTTTTTTCGGTTTGAGCTAGTTTTCTAATTTTAGAGTCTTGGCTAGAATAATACTGAGAGATTCGACGATTTGCCACTCTCAACATTGATTGCTTCGCATCACTTGACTGTTAGTGCTATCACGTCTGCTCTGCAGGCACTGAATTTCCCGCTTGTTCTTAAGGTCCGAGCATTGATAATTGGTTGGCGTCAACATTATCTGAGTTTGCATTGGTTCAAGTCCTATATCTTATCCCAAGTACTGTATTGTATTTTATTCTCATATGTCATTCCTCACGTTCGCAATAGATGCGCTCTTTAGTTTTGCTTTATCGTTATTATAAGGTAACTGAAAAAGCTAAAATGATGTTATAGGCTTATAGCAATGATGCTAATATGTTGTTGCATTACTGGACTAAATAACGGCGTGATAAAAAATGAAAACATGTTCATTTTAGTTGCATTTGGAATTTTGGATTCACATGCTGGGTTTCCCCCTCCAGCACAAACTATTAGATGAAAGCAGGCTTACATAGTTCCTTAGGCCATCTCAAATCCTGGACCTAAATTGGGAATTCTATCCACTATTCACACCTCATTTTCACTATTCATCTATATTTCCCTTTCTTATATTTTCTTCGCTGCAGTGTTTAGGACTTGCGTTGATCTGGGGCTACCATTAGAGATGCACTTAGCTTGTATTCTGTTCAAGTAATTATTTCCCATGTCTTTATTCTTTATCATGAGATGCAAACATCCAAAGTAGAATCACTCCAAATAGGAAGCTCTACAGATTTTTTTTTTCTACTGGCCTCAAGACATGGAAATAATTGACTGAATACGCATGCACCTGGTAATAACTATTTGTAGGTCCACACTACGTATTGTGATAGGTACAAGAGAAGAAATTTCATACAGGAAGTTGAGGTGGGGATGAACTGATGGAGGCAGGTGTCCCGAGAAAAGTGGAAACAATTAAGTGGCCCTGGGGTTTGTCTAAGGAGGTGGAGAAATAGAGTGAACATTAGTGGTTTGTTGTTTTTTGGGGGGCCACACTGAAACGAATGGAGCGAGAGATGTTTTCGGCGAGGTGAATTTAAGTTTAAGACAATTTTGTGAGAGCAAAAATTATTTTGATTTGGAAGTATGCTTGCTTGCTCCTGCTCACCAATGGCAATTCAGCTGAACTGTACACGATTATTGACTTAAAACGCATGCAGTTGCGGTTTTCCTGATCTCAAACTCAAACAAAAAAGGCCAAGTACTTCATCTTTCCAGGCTGCCTACCTTTAATTATTTGAAAATAATGTTGGGACCCATTTCCAAATAATAATAATGTTGGGACACCTCATGTAAGACAACTGGTCCAAAAGAGTTGAGCCTGCAACAATTATTCTTGATCTTTGTCAGGTTAATGATCACAAAAATTGTGATGTGTTCATTTTCATTGGCTACAGCCTCTAACAAACTATTGCTAGTACATAAATTCTTACAGGTCTTCGAATATTATATTTCTCCTTTCTTTTATGTAGGTTGTCTTGTTGACTAGTGAATTTCTGTTGTGCTATGAATTTTTGACAAACGTCTTTTCTTGATGCTAATATTCCACATTCTCCTTGATGCTGTCTATTTTGAACACTTTTAGTGGTAACATTTATGTGTTTGACAACTTATTTTTTGCCTTTCGAGTAATTTCCTCAATATTTGCAGGTATGATTATTCTGGTTATGGACAGTCATCAGATAAGGTTTGCAACTCTCAGCTCTTTCTTGAAACTTAGTGTGGTGTATCATGTTTCCTTCACTAGAAGAACAATACCAAGTTGCCGACATTAATCTAGGAATCCCTTTTTTCGGAGAACAAAAAGGAATCATTTAACAGCGTTGTGTTTAGGATGTTTCCTTGTTATGGGAGAGCGACAAATCAGACTCCCACTTGTATAGGTTTGCCCCCGGGATTCTTTTTTGCAATGGGCTAGTTCTTATTGTTTTTGGGCAGAAGACAGTATGAGAGACTCCTACTGTGTATATATAAGTATAAAATATGTACAGAACAATCATAAGAAGGAAAACTTAAGCAATGAGCTAGTTCCAATTGTTTTGCTAACAATTGCTTAGCTCAATGCTATAAAAAAGGGAAAGCTTTTTCACACAACCTTCCGTTTTCCTTCCATTTTCAGGCAAGTGAAGCTAATACCTATGCTGATATAGAGGCCACATACAAGTGTCTCGTGGAGGTGTACGGGACTAGGGAAGAAGACATTGTTCTGTATGGTCAGTCAGTCGGCAGTGGTCCCACCGTCGATTTTGCTGCTCGTTTACATCGTATAAGAGCGGTTGTTTTGCATAGCCCCATACTGTCTGGCCTGCGTGTCATGTATTCTGTGAAGAAAACATACTGGTTTGACATATACAAGGTTTGCTTCACTGACTGAGCTATCACCCGAAATACTGAAAATACTTCCCATGATAACCAAACACTTGTTTTGTTTTGCAGAACATTGAGAAAATCCCCCTTGTTAAATGCCCAGTTTTGGTAATCCACGTAAGTTTGGATTATATGTGCATATACGTTACTATGATGCCCTTGCACAGCTTCAGATCATTAAACCCGCGACATTTTTCCCCTTGCTTTTCAGGGTACAAACGATGATGTTGTCGATTGTTCCCATGGAAAGCGGCTGTGGGAGCTGAGCCGACACAAGTATGAACCTCTATGGATCGAGGGAGGCGACCACTGTAACCTAGAGACCTTCCCAGTATACATAAGGCATCTAAAGAAGTTCCTATCAGCAATAGAAAAGCTGCCTGCTGAAAAAGATGAACTAACTGAAGGTGAGAAGTTGCCAGCAGAAAACGAAGCACAGTCTGATAGCGTTGCCCTCTCGGAGGCTCCTTGGATGACCTCGCAGAAGATAGAGCCACCGAGGAAGAGCACAAGGCATGAAGAACCTCCTAGACTGATCACTGCACATGTAGTTAAACATAGGCGAAGCACCGGACACAGAGAGAAAGGAAGACCAAGCACAGATAGGAAAGAGAGATCAAGGAGAAGCATTGACACGTTTGACAGGATTAGAGATGAACATGAGCAGCCAGACAAACCAAGAAAGAGCATCGATAAGTTGGTTCCTTCTCTATGCTTCTTATCTTGCACCATCACACATGATTAAGACTTCTTGCATAAACTCGATCTGAAGAAAGCATATAACAATCACTCCTGAGTTAAAGAAAATCTACACAATAGACATGGTCTTGCTTCAAATTATGATTAATTTGTTTGCTCAACAACATTATGATTAATACTTTTTTATTTTAGCAAAGCAGTGATTCATATTGACATCGTTGTTAATCTTTGGCAGGCTTGGCGATATGATTAGATCTATGGGGCTGTGCAATGTTGATTGTTTCAAAGAGCCTCCTCGACGAAGTGAACCTTACCGCGGTCCGTGAGTGGTAATTTTCTGGATGTAGGTAGTTTACTCGATAGTTTTTTCCCCAAGGTATCAGCAGTGATTCGTATGTTCTTGGTGATGGAAACCATAAATGTTCATGAACACTAAAGAGAAATATAGCACGATCTTGAAAACGCAGATTTTCAACTCGAGCTTTATACCTCCTTTCTTGTATAGTACTCCTTCCGTTCCTTTTTATTTGACGCCTTTGACTTTTGTACAAGATTTTGACCGTTCGTCTTATTTAAAAACTATGTAAATATTATTTATCTTGTTATGATTTGTTTTAGCATTAAAGCTACTTTAAGCATAACTAATATATTTTACATGTTTGCACTAAATTTGTAGATAATACGAATGGTCAAATGTGTGTTCAAAAGTCAAATGCGTAAAATAAAAAAGGATTTTTTACAATCATGCCATTATAAAGTTCGGATTATTCAAAATTATCATTACAAAACGCATATTTATATTAGGCGAGCGCTAGCGTCCGGACGTCCGTCCGGACGCACGCCCGCCGGACCAACGACATCCATTGGATCGCCGCCCGCCGCTTGGATCGAACGCATCCTTGTTCATTAAAGGTATTTTAAGCATGACTTATATATTTTGCATGTTTGCACTAAATTTGTAAATAATACGAATAGTCAAATTTGTGTTCAAAAGTCAAAGGTATCAAATAAAAAAATAGAGAAAATATTACTACTTCTATTTTTTAAAAAGGTGTACAACTTCTTTTTCCTATTATGAAGCTGTAACTCCTTGTGTTGGTCAATTTCTGCTGATTTGCCACTACAAGAAGCTTTGCAGAGTGGCAGCATAATTATCTCCGCTGCATTAGACGACTGGGACGCCGCAATCTGCCATCAGCAATGATCATACAGGCGCACAGAATTAAGGCCCAGTTCTTTTCAGCTTAACAGCTTAACGACTTATCTACGTTTTGAAAACACATGCTTCGAGTTTTTTTAATCCTTTTTTCGCTGTTTTGAATGTGGGTTCTAACGCTTTAAAAAACAAGTCAAACGAAATGTATCCGAATCTCGAGACTATCTCGAGAAGCACTCCAAGTTCAGTCATTTCAGCCGTTCAGATCAGTTTAAAAGAACAGGGCCTAAGCCCAGTTCTTTTAAGCTTATCAGCTTAACGGTTTAACAGCTAAACGATCTATCTACGTTTTGAAAAGACATATGCTTTGAGTTTTTTGAGTCTGTTTTTTCGCTGTTTTGAAGGTGGGTCCTAACGCTTTGCAAAGCAAGTCAAACGAAAATGGATCCGAATCTCAAGACTACCTCGAGAAACTCTCGAAGTTCAGTTATTTCAGCCGTTCAGCTGTTCAGCCATTTAGATCAGCTCAAAAGAACATGGCCTTATTCATTTGTGTTGTGTGTACAGGCTACAGAGACAGCCGTGGGCCTAATCACTTCGAAAGTGTATCCCAGTTCTCAGGCTCCCAGACAGGCAAACTTTACAAAAGATATGGTTCTTAAACTTCTTATACAAAAGACGGGTAAAAAGAACCTTCCCCCCAAGGTGAATGGCAAAAAAATTATCAAATCTTTTAAAAATGGCAAATTATCAAATGGCCTTCCAATTTTGGTGCATTTTATCGGCGTCAACCAACTTTAAGGCATATTATCACTTACCTCCGAATCCTGAAGATACCGTCCATATCCAAACCCAAAAACATCCGCGGGTACAAACTTGTGCCCACACCCGAACCCGACGGGCACCCGATATCCAATGGGTACCCATACCAAAAATATACAACTAGGATCTTGCGCTCAGCCATGGCCCAACGACTTCACGTCAGAGAGAGAGAGAGAGGGGGGGAAGGAGGGAGGGACGGCTGGACGGTGGAGCGACAGGTCGGCGGTTTCGACGGGCGGCAGAGCTAGCGGGTGGTGAAAGAGAAGGGAAGATGAGGAGGCGGAGACAGAGGAGGAGGAGGGAGGGAGAGAGGGGGAGAGAGAGAGACCAAGGAGGGAGGGACAACGGAGCGCCGGGTCGATAGCTCCAACGGGCGGCACAGCCAGTGGGGCGGTGGGGCTAGCGTATGGTTGACTAGGGGGGAAGATGGGGAGGTGGAGATTGAGAGGGAGAGGGAGAGAGGGTGGGGGGAAGGAGGAACGACGGAGCTTAGGGTCGACGGCTTTGACGGGCAGCCGGGCTAGTGGGTGGAGGAAAAGAGGGGAAGATGGGGAGGTATAGACCAAGGGGGGAGAGAGATAGAGCCGGCGGTTCCAACGGAAGGCACGGTAGGTGGCGACCGACGGAGCTAGCGGGTAGAGGAGGAGAGGGGAAGTTGGGGAAGCGGAGACTGAGAGGGAGAGGTTGGAGAGAGAGAGAGAGAGAGAGAGAGAGCTGACCCACCTGTTAGAATTTGGGTAACCAATGGGTACATAAACAAACCTATACCCAAACCCAAAAAACCCATAGGTATTGGTTGTGACCCACACCCATGTTCATCGGGTCAGATACCTATGGGCACCCATGGATTTTTCTGCCATCCCTACTCCCGGGGCGGCGTGGTTGGCGTGGGCGAGCTTGCTTGATATCAAGGGGCGAGTCAAGGAGTCCTAGATGTTGGCTTGTAGTTGTACACGAAACAAGTTAAAAGAGTAAAGTGGCGGCAACGGGGTAGGAGAGCCAGCCACTTCTTACATTGGGTTGAAATTTGGGAGCCCATTTAATGATCTAAATCAAATTAATTCAATAGGTTCATGGGCTGTGGCTACCTAGTTGCATCCTACACTTTTTTTTCAATTTAAATTGAATTAAATTAACATTAAGCATGTTATTCTTGTACAAACCAAATAATCTAGTGTTCTGTGGTTATGTTTTGAATTTTAAACAATTCTTTCTATAGTTTTTAAAATAATATTTTATTTTTTTAGCTCTCAAGGTTTCTCGAGACCAAGACATTATCTTTTTAAAATTTTCAGCGACTTCACTTAAAAAAAGGATTTTTTTTTCATACATGCCATTATAAAGTTCGTTTTTCTCAGATCTGTCGTTACAAAACGCATAATGTTATAAATACCATTACTTTTGCAAATATCTATCACAAATGCCATTACGAGGTTTTTCAGATGATTTACGACGAATACAAAACTAAAATACGATCAATATACATTTCTTACATGTGGGCCCCGTATATCATCCACCTTCTTCCTTCTTTTTCCTCCACCTTCTTCCTCCCACCTCCCACCTTCTCGCTGCTGCCCAGCCGCCGCCGCCACTGGGCGAGCTTGCGCCGCCGTCGCCGCCCAGCTCGCCGCTGCCCCAAGCTCGCGCCGTCGCCGCCAAGCTCGTCGCCGCTTTCACCGTGCGCGAGCTCGCACCGCCGCCGTGCGTGAGCTCCGCTGCCGCCGTGCGTGCTTGCTGCCGCCGCCATGGAGAAGAAAGAGAAGAGAAGGGGAGAGGTAGAGGAAGAAGGAGGAAGAAGATGACATGCGGGCCCGCCTGTCTAGAACGTATTTTAATCGTATTTAATTTAGTGTACGTCGTAAATCCTACGAAATGTCCAAAAATGGCATGAGCGAGAATAATGGCATCAATAACAATATCGACTTTGTAATGGCAAAACTAAATAATCGGATCTATATAATGACATGCATGGAAAAAAAATCCTTAAAAAAACATGGCGTAGTCTCATCTCCTTCATCCCCTCCCTCACTCCTAAACCTGACCGCCTCCATTGCGTACAAAAACCCTAACCCCCTTATCCTCTCAAGTCTCAAGCACACACACTCTCCCCGCGAAGCAGAGGCCAAGCGCCGGCTCTTGCTCGGCCTGACTGTCTACCATGGCGCCGGCGCTGAGCAGGACCCTGGGCGCGTCGTCGGTGTCGGCGCTGCGGCCGTGCGCGCTGAGGGCGCCGGCCGCGAGCTCGGTCGCGCCGCGGGGGTGCGGGGTGGCGAGGCGCGCGAGAGGGGTGAGGTGGGAGGCGGGGAGGAGAAACGGGAGGCTGCCGCGGGTGAGGTGCGACGCGGCCGTCGCCGAGAAGCCCGCCGGGGAGGAGGCGGCGGAAGAGCAGTTTGAGTACCAGGCGGAGGTGAGTTGTGGGGCTGGGAGTCCATCGGCTACGGTGAAAATCTGTGTCGATTTACGGCTTTCTGTACCTTTGTAATTGCTGGACGGTAACATTTGATCAGAGTTTCAAATTCAATTATGATTTATGATGTAGAATGTTTATAAAATTAGATTGGTTAGGTAGTTGACATATTTATGACTAGTTTTATCTAATTTAATTTATATTTGATAAGGCTTTATAGGGTTCTCAATTCTGATAGGATAATTTTCTAATCTCTAATGGTGAGTTTAATTGTGTATCTTTAATGAAGTTTTGTAGGGGATACTATCTGGTCACAGTTTTTTCTTGTATTCATTTTTGTAATGCTTGTGCTGGCCAATGAGACATGCTCTGTTTGTGCCATTTAGGTGAGCCGCTTACTGGATTTGATTGTCCATAGCCTGTACAGTCACAAGGAAGTATTTCTTCGGGAGCTTGTGAGGTTAGAATCCTTGCTGAAATGTGCAGTTGTAGAGTCAAACGACACCTTGATGTTTATTTTTATTTTTTTTTGATGTCATGATTGTTATGGCGTTTACCTGATTTTCATCTCAGTAATGCAAGCGACGCATTGGATAAGCTGCGGTTTCTTGGTGTTACTGATTCATCTTTACTTGCTGATGGCGGTGAGTTGGAAATAAGGATTAAACCAGATCCAGATGCTGGAACAATTACTATCACGTAAGTTTGTGGTTTTGGTGGATGTCATTATGGTTGTTTCCTGCAGATTTTGATAACACTATTTGCTGATGCCTGATGGTTCTTATAGTGATTCTGGCATTGGGATGACCAAAGATGAGCTCAAGGACTGCCTTGGTACTATTGCTCAGAGTGGCACCTCAAAATTTTTAAAGGCTCTTAAGGTGGAGTGCAGTTTCCTCCTTTTCTATCATGGATGCATCTATGTGTGCAACATACTCAGTGTGATATTTCATAATTCTTTGCTAATGTCAACAAGTCACTGTTCAGGAGAACAAAGACCTTGGGGCGGACAATGGTTTAATTGGTCAGTTTGGTGTTGGATTTTATTCAGCCTTCCTTGTAGCAGAGAGAGTATGCTATATTTCTTTGATGCTATCTTTGTAGAATATGTTGCATGGAATATGTTTCTTTTTCTCTTGAACTCATTGTTTCTTTAATGTCTCACAGGTTGTGGTGTCCACTAAGAGCCCAAAATCAGACAAACAGTATGTATGGGAAGCTGTGGCTGACAGTAGCTCTTATGTCATTAAGGAAGAGACCGATCCCGAGAAAATGCTTACACGTGGAACTCAGATTACTCTCTTTTTAAAAGTATGCTCACATGATGTGTCTTCTGATTGACTTATATTTTTGCAATAGAAAACTTATATCCGTTGTACTGATGCAGCCTGATGATAAGTATGAGTTTGCTGATCCTTCAAGGATTCAAGGCTTAGTTAAGAACTACTCACAGTTTGTGTCATTCCCCATATATACATGGCAAGAGAAATCGAGAACTGTTGAGGTAAGATCTTTGTGCTGCTTTATGTTGAGGTATTGGCTTCTCGTTGCTTTCACTGATGTGACCTTGCTTAACAGGTTGAAGAGGATGAAGAATCAAAAGAAGGTGAAGTGGAAAATGAGGTAGTTATCACAATGTTTGTCCAGCTTCTCTTATTTATTTAGTGACTTTGCTTCTCTTGGATTTGATACAACTTTCATGTACAGGGTGAAAAAAAGAAAAAGAAGAAGACCATCACTGAGAAATACTGGGACTGGGAGCTGGCCAATGAAACAAAGCCTATATGGGTAATTTTGTAATTTTGTTTGCTTGGTCAATTCGACTTTACCACGAATGCTGTGAGCTGTACCTATTCGGTGCATGTGTTTTCGCTCCGCAAATACAAATACATGTTAGTTGCCATTTGCTGAGAAAAAAAAAGCAGGTAGCTGAATTTTATTTCCTCTGCACAGATGAGAAGTCCAAAGGAAATTGAGAAGACTGAATACAATGAGTTCTACAAAAAGACATTCAATGAGTTCTTGGATCCTCTTGCGTACACTCACTTCACGACAGAGGTATGTGTGAATTTGTCGCACATCAAATTGTTAAGCTTAAGTACATCGAGTCATTGGATGCTGTCTATAACATGATGCTTTTTGTTGACAGGGTGAGGTGGAATTTAGGAGTGTCCTTTACATTCCTGGAATGGCACCTCTTAGTAATGAGGAGATAATGAATCCCAAAACCAAAAATATTCGGTTATATGTCAAACGAGTATTCATTTCTGACGACTTTGATGGTGAACTGGTACATTATCTTGCAACACAAGAAATTTACTTCTGAATTGTATTGGATTTAGCATTTTTGTACTTTTAATTGATCAAGGCAGAATAAGTTTCTTAGTTCAGCATGTATTTTGCAGTTCCCCCGATACTTGAGCTTTGTAAAAGGTGTTGTAGATTCAAACGATCTACCCCTCAATGTTTCACGTGAGATTCTTCAAGAAAGTCGAATTGTAAGTTACAGAAAATGCAAGCCAATCCTTATAGTTAAAAATACAAATTTTGAAGTTTGACATATTTGGACATTATATTGTAATTTATGTTGTTTCTTTAGGTAAGAATTATGCGAAAGAGACTTGTCCGAAAGACATTTGATATGATTGAGGAGATTGCGGAAAAAGATGACAAGGAGGTAAAACACTGGCTTTTGTTTTTTTACCTATCGTTATGTTTACTTGGTATTGTAACTTGGTCATTTGTACTGCAGGACTACAAGAAGTTCTGGGAGAGCTTTGGGAAGTTCATCAAGCTTGGATGCATCGAGGACACAGGAAATCACAAGCGCCTTGCCCCTCTGCTGCGCTTTGTTACTTCTAAAAATGAGGCAGATATGATAAGTCTTGATCAATATGTAGAGAACATGCCTGAGAACCAAAAGGCAATCTATTACATTGCTACCGATAGTCTCCAGAGTGCAAAGACTGCTCCTTTCTTGGAAAAGCTTGTCCAGAAAGACATTGAAGTACGAACATGACATAGTATTCATGAGACAAGAACTGCTCTTTTTTTCTTCCATTTCTTTAACTTAGGCTGTTGTTGTTTACTTGTTTTCCTTTAGGTTCTCTACCTTATCGAACCAATTGATGAGGTTGCCATTCAGAACTTACAGACCTACAAAGAGAAGAAGTTTGTTGATATCAGCAAAGAGGACCTGGAATTGGGTGAGGATATGTTAATATTTTCTCTTAATTTTAAATACCTTTGATGATTATGTGCATCACATTAATATTAATTTGTTTTCCCACAGGCGATGAAGAGGAGGATAATAAAGAAAGCAAGCAGGAATACACTCTTTTGTGTGACTGGGTAAAACAACAGCTTGGTGAAAAGGTGGCAAAGGTTCAAATATCAAAGCGTCTCAGCTCTTCACCATGTGTTCTTGTATCTGGCAAGTTTGGTTGGTCGGCAAACATGGAAAGGTAAGTTTTGCGGATCAATTTGTTTGTATGCAAATAAAACATTTTGTATTAGAATTCAGTGCACATTTCCTGATGCGTATTTTTCAAAATGGACAGGCTCATGAAGGCACAAACACTTGGTGACACATCGAGCTTGGAGTTCATGAGGGGGAGAAGGATTTTTGAAATTAACCCCGACCACCCTATCATCAAAGACTTGAATGTAAGATACATTACTCCTGACCACTCTTAATTGATGCAAGTATGTACCTTATGCTACTTCAGCAAAAACTAATATGTATGAGAGAGCTATTTTCAGGCTGCTTGCAAAATTGAGCCTGATAGTACAGAGGCCAAGAGGGCTGTTGAGCTATTGTATGAAACTGCTCTTATCTCCAGTGGGTACACTGTAAGTGCAGCCAGTGCATTCCTGCGTTTCACAGAACCAATAATGGCTCTACTCTAATGCTTGGCTGTTTGTTTACTCGGTGTATATCCAGCCTGACAGTCCAGCTGAGTTGGGTGGCAAGATCTACGAGATGATGGCAATTGCACTGGGTGGGAGATGGGGGAGGTCATATATGGACGGTGAAGCAACACCTAGCGAGGCAGACTCATCTGAAGGTGTGGTGACAGAGGTGATCGAGCCTTCTGAAGTGAGGCCCGAGAGCGACCCATGGAAGGATTAGTGCGTGAACTCTCTCTCTCTCTCTCTCGGGTGTTAGCTGTTAGAACCTCCATTTACAAGTGAATGTGGAGGTAAAATAATGGGTTTAGAGTACCCAGTTTGGCTATGAAAATTTACAAGGGCCTGCAGCCCGGCATTTTTGTAGGTGTAGACTCACCCGCCACTTCCATTTATTGAAGGAGGTGGTCATATCAGTAAAACATGAGATGAATTTACAAGCACCTAAAAAAGTTTTCTTTGAGGCTGTGATGCATTTAAAGTTTTGATATCCCTAGGTCATGTTCTTTAGGGCTTGGTGGACTATTTGCTGAAAGTCTGAACTCTTTAGAGTTTGGAGAAGCTTTCCTGAAAAGAGTTTGGAAGCGATTTCAAGAAGCTGGTCAGTGTTTTTTTTTTGGGAAAGATTTGAGAGATGATTTGAAGATTTTGGAGGAACAAATTTGAGAAAGCCGGTTCACGGTCTTTAGAACCGGCTATAAGTTAGGATGGTCTTCTAAGGACAGATTATGCCCTATAGCAACAACATACATCAAAATGCTTGACAAATACGTTGAAGCGTCAATCCTTTGAGAAGCGACTCTACATTTGACGTCGAGCATTGGGTCGAGCTTGTGAAAAATTAACTGCAGGGATAAAATGGGAAGATCGATACGGCTTCCTCTTGCGGCTGCTTCCTTTTTCCCTTGGCCTTTGGCGTCTCTCGGCTCGAACCTGTCGGCGGCGACTGCGAGCGCGGCCTCCATGCCCTTCTCCTTCAAAGAGCAAAAGAGAGGGAAGAGGGAAAAAATAGTTCAGGGGCTGGAGCGATACCCGCCGACTCTTGATCTGGGACAAAGACGAGCATCCTCAACAGCTCCTCTATATCTTATCTAAAACACTATTCAGCGAAGCTCTTACTTCCTCAGTCCGGGCTAAGACGTTCTTTGAAGAAAAAAATCTACGAGAGAAATGGACGTGTGGAGAGAGAGGAAGAGATTAAAATAAAGGGAGGCAATGGGGAGTGCCTGAGGGTTTTTTTATGAATAATTGGCATGTGGGAAGGTGACAATATCATCCATGCCAGCATATTGGATAGATCATGACATTGTGGCCTCACTTGAACATAATTGACATGTGGTAAGTAACGACATCATCTATGTTAGCATATTTGACCGATCATGGCATTTTAAATCTCACATGAATCACTCAAACAACTATGGGTACCTACAATTTTTTTTTTGGATTTGGGGCATTTTCAAACATTGGGGACAACTTTAGTCACTTGCAGCCTTAAAGTGCGATTTACTTTATTAAAAATTAGTTTTGAAGATTTTGAGGAGAAACATTGAGGTCTTAAAAAAAGATTCTTTGTTTTTACAAAATACTATCTCTATTTTTTTGTTTGACGCCTTTGACTTTTCGATACGCCTTTGACCATTCGTCTTATTCAAATTATTTTTGTAAATACTATTTATTTTGTTGTGATTTGTTTTATCAATAGAGGTACTTTAAATATGTCTTACTTTTTTACATCTTTGCACTAAATTTTTGAATAAGATGAATGGTCAAGGCGTGTCAAAAAGTTAAAGGCATCAAACAAAAAAAAAACGAAGGGAGTAACAAATATGCAGCCGTAGATCATAATCCGGAGTAAAGATGTAAAACACAAGGCAAATGACAGGGTAAGCTTGCCTTAAATTAAGATTAGAGAATGGATTTCTCTGCTGTTGAAACTCACGCTGTCACGGGTGAATGCGTGATTGGGCATATTGCCAAACTTATCAGTACCGTTTCGATGGCCATTCCGGTTTTTCTATTAGGATGGAACATTTCGGTATCGGTCCATTCCAGCGTACCGTTCCGGACTTTTAATATAATAATTCAAATATTAGAAATAGAAATATGTTTACCAAAATTTACCTTGACATACATAAATCATTCAAACAATTTAGCGCATAGTTTACGGTACTTCATTTCATAAGCTGTTGTGCTAGGGTTACAAAATACAAGTCACAAAAGGGGATGTGCTGGAGTGGATCAAGATCGGTTGGGGGAGTGGTCACTTGATTTTTGCCCGGTACCGAATTGGCTCGGTATCGATACCGACCGAAATGAGCAATATCGGTCGGAACGACCTGTATGGACCGATATTTGGACCGGTATGAAAATATCTCTATGTATTCCGTTTTGAGTGGCGGAACGAGAAATATCTGCCGTTCCGGCCAGAACGGAACGGTATCGATAAGTTTCCGTATTGCACGACATCAATACAAAAGGCAACGTATCCTATATATGCAGGGTTTTTCGTGTACACATCATTTACACAAACTAACAAAAATAATGAAAAAATCTGAAAAAATTATAGATATGCTCATAAAATTACTCTACCTATTTATCAAATTGTAAGTTCCAAGTTCATTCTATATTGTTGACGGCGTGTTCTCGTTGAAGCGACTCTACATTTGACGTCGAGCATTGGTCGAGCTTGTGAAAAAATTAACTGCAGGGACAAATGGGAAGATCGATACGGCTTCCTCTTGCGGGCGCTCTCTCTCTCTCTCCTTTTTCCCTTGGCCTTTGGCGTCTCTCGGGTCGAACTTGGCGGCGGCGACTGCGAGCGTGGCCTCCATGTCCTTCTCCTAGAAAGGGCAAAAGAGAGGGAAGAGGGAAAAAATAGTTCAGTGGCTGGAGTAATACTTGACTTTTTGATTTGAGACAAGGACGAGCATCCTCAACAGTCTCTCTATGCCTCCTCTAAAACACTATTCAGCGACGCTGTTACCTCCTCAGTCCGGGTCAAGACGTTCTTTGAAGAAAAAAAATCAACGAGAGAGAAATGGACGTGTGGAGAGAGGAAGAGATTAAAACAGAGGGAGGCAATGGGAAGTACCTGGGGGTTCTTTTACGAAAAATTGGCATGTGGGAAGGTGACACTGTCATCCATGTCACCATATTGGATAGGTCATGACATTGTGGCCTCACTTGAACATAACTGGCATGTGGTAAGTAACGACATCATTATGTTAGCATATTTGACAGGCCATGGCATTTTAAATCTCACATGAATCACTCAAACAACTATGGGTACCTACAATTTTTTTTTTGGATTTGGGGCATTTTCAAACATTGGGGACAACTTTAGTCACTTGCAGCCTTAAAGTGCGATTTACTTTATTAAAAATTAGTTTTGAAGATTTTGAGGAGAAACATTGAGGTCTTAAAAAAAGCTTATTTGTTTTTACAAAATAACAAATATGCAGCCGTAGATCATAATCCGGAGTAAAGATGTAAAACACAAGGCAAATGACAGGGTAAGCTTGCCTTAAATTAAGATTAGAGAATGGATTTCTCTGCTGTTGAAACACACGCTGTCACGGGTGAATGTGTGATTGGGCATATTGCACGACAGCAATACAAAAGGCAGCGCATCCTATATATACAGGGTTTTTCGTGTACACATCATTTACATAAACTAACAAAAATAAAATAAAAATCTAAAAAAAATTATAGATATGCTCATAAAATTACTCTACCTATTTTATCAAATTGTAAGTTCAAGTTCATTCTATATTATATTAAGAACAAAAATAAAGAGAAAATTCTATCAATTTTAAACTATTCAAATTTGTCAGAATTTTATCTTTCTATAACTTTTAGTATATAATGAATATGATCTTGAAACTTTATAAAGTGCAGTAACCAATGAAATACATTTACAATTTTTTCCGTGACTAAGTCGGTGTACACGGTCTGCACATGAAAAGTCTGTGTACACATGATATGTCGCCTATACAGAAGGTATAAAAAAATTATTTATAGACAATATTGATTTTAGAGATACATATAAAAAACAAAATTTAAAATATACAAAATTTAATGGCCACTTTGTAGATTCATCAAATTTATTTTTTGTTGATCTGCTGAATGTTTTACCTTATTTTTAGGGGCATTCTGACCTATACCAGCCTGATGATTACCATTGTTTTCATTAAGAACGGAGATCTGAATTGACTTTTGCGTTGAAGACTTGAAGCTTGCTTGGCCGCTGTGGTGGATCAGCTGTGACTGGCTAACTGCTCGTACGTACTACTTCGATCCATCACCCCCTGCCCTTGCATGCCATGATGCATGCTTGAACAACCTTTTCTTACCCCGTGAACTAATCTTAGGCCCTCTTTGATTCACGGTTTTTATTCTTCTTCCACCAAGCTGTTTAAGCAAAGCTCCGGGGAACAAATATGTCGATGCAACAAATATGAAGGCTTGGCAGATGGAAAGAATGCCCTTAATTTAACAGATCATTGAAAGCTTGGTTTTGTTTACTCCTTTTTGTAACATTGAGTGCTAACGTTTTGTGGGTTTTTTGCTATCCTAACATCAACACTATCTGTGCTTTGTTCTTTTGATTAACCTTTTTGTGTGATTCTAAAGAAAATATTGGAGCTATAAACACATTAGTCAGGATGTCAAATTCTTGCTGTTTGTTTTTTACCTAGCGGGAATGAATTTGTAGATGCAAAAGTTATGAAGGTTTTGGCAGATTGAGAGAATGCCCCTCCCTGGTTGGCGAGCATGTGATCCATACAGACTGGTTTGGTTTGGTTTTGGTTGTATTTTAGTTTTCTGTGGATGATCAATTACCTAAATTCGCTGGTAGTTACAACACATGTGATTTTACTCTATCTGAAAAATAGTTTGGATTGTTATATTTGTTGAGCTAATTAACCTAGAGCAAAATCGTCAAATGATGAGAAGCAAGACAAGGACATCTGCAGTGCTTCCGTTTCAAATCTGTGGCACATTTAGCATCATGACCCCTCCAGGTGAACCTCTGATGACAATATCGGTTGTTATGCCTTGTTTTCTTGCATTTTTCTCTTATATTGTATTTTTTGGGTTTAGGTGCCTGTGACGGTATGCTGTTGAGCATTTTGCAATGAAAAGTACATGATCCTGATGCACTTTGTTCGGTATTTTGTACTGCTAGACTAATGGATTTAAATGTTCTATTTTCTTTGTTCTCGCTTGGGTGGTCCAGGTGATTCTTTAGTAAAATGCCCAATTCACTGGTGTGAACGCACATGCGTCTGATTCTTTGCCACCAGCACAGCACGCATGTTAAATGGGCCATGGGAGTGGATGTCTACTTGCGTACAAGGCGCAGAGTTATGTGTTTCAAACCACCACTGTTTTGCATCTAAAACACTAGCTTTTCAATCCCTCCTTACATTTTCCTCTTGCATCTAAAACACTAGCTTTTCAATCCCTCCTTACATTTTTCTCTTATATTTTATTTCCTCTCTCTGCTACAGTGATAGTTAGGGAGAAAAAGGGGTAGGGTTGGGAATGCCCTTAGGAACGGCGATTTGAATACACTTGTGTGTTGAAGCCTGCTTGTCACTCTAGTGGATCAGCTACCATCATTCACCTCTTGTTCTTGTTCTTTGTTGCAGTAGAACTCTGTTGCGGATAAGTTTATTAGTAAAACCTAGAATGCTTTTATCCCGGGGATATTTATTATGGATGGGATCATGGCCCTTCATGAGGTGATTCACCATACAAGTCAGAGTAGGAAATGTGGAATATTCTTAAAAATTAACTTTGAAAAGGCATATGACAACTTCATGAGGTGATTCACCATACAAGTCAGAGTAGGAAATGTGGGATATTCTTAATACTTGACTTTGAAAAGGCATATGACAAAATCAACTGGGATTTCATGATGAAATGTCTTAAATGGAGAGGATTCGATGAGAATTGGTGTAGATGGGATAGAAAAAGTAATGATGTGCTCGGGATAGGTGTTTTGATAAATGTTTCGCTGTATTAAGTATTCTCCTTTAGTTTGAAGTGGAATAGAATAACCCTGTTGAAGGGTAATGATCATACGTCTGTAATGCATTGTATGTCCCGGAATAGGTCCCATTCTTCTATCCTTTCTGGCTAGTCGATGGCTATTCACAGCTACTACCTTAATACCAAAGAAGAGTTCGACCCAATGCTTTATTTCTGTCTTAGTGAAGCCCGATTCGACATTAAAAGTATATTGACTCTTTCCCAATAAACGAAGACTTTTGTTTGTAAATACTTTGTATTTGATTTCATCCATAAATCGACTTTCCTTCCTATGCTCCGAGTTCTAGTATCGATAAGAATTCGAGTTCTTATTGTTCTCTTAAATGGAGAGGATTCGATGATAATTGGTGTAGATGGATAGAAAAAGTAATGAAGAATGATACCCTTTCAGTTAATGTCAATGGTGTTAAAGGTCCTTATTTTAGGAGTGCTAAAGGAGTAAGGCAAGGGGGTTCCCTTCCCCCTTTTGTTTAATATTGCAGTGGACTGCCTCAGCAGAGTGATGACCTTTGCTCAGGAAAAAAGGAAGATCAAATGTCTTGTTGATGTTCTGATTGAAAAGGGGACTCCTATATTTTAGTATGTTGATGATACCATTCTTTGTTTACAAGATGGTATAGAATCTGCAATAAATGTCAAGTATATTCTCTCCATTTTTGAGCGAATGGCAGGGCTCAATTAATTTTCTCAAAAGTGAGATAATTTCGATAAATGGAATTCTGATACTGAAAATACTTATGCGGAGCTTTTTACTTGTGTTGTGGGGAGCTTGCCCATAAAATATTTGGGTGCCCTGGTGAGCCACAAAAGAGTTAGGGTCGGTGGATGGGGGGAAAATATTCAGTGAACAAGACTTTGTAGTGCACAAGTGAAAAAAACGAATCTCAGCCCTTCATCTTAAATCCAACGGCCTGGCCCTCTTCTCCTACACCTAACTGTGCACAAGATTTCAGCTGGCACATTCACTTTATACACCCAACTGTGCAGGTTCCAGTAGAAGAAGAGAGCAGAGTGTACCGTTGGATGTAAGATGAAGGGCTAAGATTTGTTTTTTGCACATGTGCACTGAATATTTTTCCGTGGATGGGAGCCTCTAGTTAGGAAAATTCAGAAAAGACTTCACTTTTGGAAGGGTAGACTTTTATTCATACTTTTATTCATTGGTGGAAGACTTACTTTTGGTAAATGCTTGTCTAACTAGTATTTCCATTTATGTTATGTCAATGACTTTGATGCCTAAAACGGTCGGGGTCAAAATTGACCAGATCAGAAGAGGTTTAAAGTGGAGAGGAAGTGGGGGAGAAGAAAAGATATCATCTATCCAAATGGAGTAAGGTTACTAAACCAAAATCTAATGGTGGTCTTGGTATTCAGAATGTTAGATTTCTGAATATTAGTTTGCTTTGTAAATGGCTCCGGAAACTAGAGGCAAATTAGGGGATTTGGCAAGATTTGGTTAAAGCAAGTACAGTAGAGAGCAGCGGCTGTCCCAGATAAAAGTTAGGCAAAACGATTCACTTTTCTGAAAAGATCTAATAAAAGTTAAGCACTTTTATTTGGACAAGAGAAAGAAACTTTTCGTTGATGGTAGGTCAACTAGTTTTTGGTTTGACTTATGGTATGGTGATAGCCCTTTGAAAAATTAGTTCCTGATGTTTTTGCTGTTTGTCAGAATATTAACTGTTCTGTTGCCGATGTCCAAGAAAGTGAGAATGATTTGAGATTTAGAAGGGACGTGAATGTGGGAGATTGTAGTGCTTGGATAGCCATGATGAAGACTGTCTTTAACTGGTTATCCTGACAGAAAAGATGGGTGCAAATGGATCTTTGGAAAAAAAAAAAGGGGGATTTTGTCAGTAGCCTCGATGTATAAAACCTTTCATCAGGGGGGAGAGAAATCATGAGATCAAAAGAATTTGGGGAGCCAACATCTCTGAAAATTAAAATTTTCTGTGGCTGTCTTAAACAATGAAATCTTAACCAATAAAAACCTGCATAGGAGAGGTTGGTTGGGGGTTCAAACTTGTGAGTTATGTGATGAGGTGGCGACCAATATCCATATGTTCTTTGAGTGCAAACTCTAAAACTCTTTGGGGGTCGTGATAGCGAATGTGGTAGGGACAAATATCATCCCTAAGAGTTTTGAGCAATTCTGGGCTTGGTCTGATAAATGGTCTGGAGGGAACATAAAGCTCAGTTGTTACTGTTTGGCTGTTGTTGCTTGGTTAATTAGGAACAACAGCTGTTTTGACAAATGCTTCATCAAGGACCCTATCATGCTAATCTACAAGATGATTGTTTTATCTATACTCAAAAAAAGAAAAGGCCAGTGATGAAGTGAGCTTTGCTGTTTTGAGCCCAAGCGAAGAGACTGATTGTTTTTTGATGCTTTGTTATGATACTTGTTTGTCCTCGTCTATGAGCCTGTGTGCTCGGTACTTTGTTGTGTTGTAGCTACTGTTGTGACATTTGTGTGGGTCTGGGTTTGGTTGCGGTGGTCGGTGAGGCCACTGGTTACACAGCAAGTCAGCAACCCTGGTGCTTTGTTTTAGTTTATGGCTGTTAGGCTTGAGGATATTTTTTTCGTTTCGCTGTGAAATGGAAATCGGGGCTCCCCTTTTGCAAAAAAAAAAGAAAAAGAAAAAAGAGTAGAACTGTTGAATTTATGGTGGTTCCATCCATGCATAGAGTGAGAATAGAGACGAAGAAACTCTTGATTCTTTATTGGGAAAAGGTACTAAAGTGGTCTCAATTATTCTCGTCGTTAGTCCTTCCAAGTATTAAAACCGGGTTTGACCAGATCTTAATTGGTCTTCAGGTGGTTTTGGTGAGGTTTCACATGTGACAAGGTTTTATTGATGTATAGACACATGACATCTACCTCACCCCTCTGTTTAGCATGCATACCTAAATTCTTCATCTCTTTTGGGCGCATTTGAGCCCATTGTTGTGGGTCACCTCCCTATCCCATGCGGTGGAATCACATGCCATACTGAATATGGTATTATTCTTAGGGGCAAGTGTGGTTGCGTTGGGGTTTGTGGCAATTGGCAATTTTGAAAACCGCAGCGATCTCATGGAGGTGGTGTCATAGTGTGGCGTGGAGGCGAGGTAGCATCTCGGTGGTGGCCCTGGAGGTGGCGCTATTGTAGGTGGGGTGGGGTAGTGCTAAGCTTAGTTCCCGTCGTAGCCACGGTGTCATCGTATGGTAGGACGACAAAGGTAGGAGGTTAGGCCACCTAGGGTAAAAAACCACTGTGACACCCTCTATGTTGTGGCGTTTGGCCATCTTTGAAGTTGCAGATGGCCATCTTTGAAGTTCTCCTTCGACAAGGAAGGAGTCCTAATTGATTTCCTATTCAATAAGTAAGCTCGGGGCGGGAGTTAACTCCCAACCATCGATAGTTGGGGTCGTCTATGGGGAACAACACGAGTCATTTGCGTTGGAAGTTCTCGAGGATGCCTAATTACTACTATACTTGATAGCCACGAACCTTGCCTTCAATGACTTGAAAGACCTCGATGAGTTCTACAACGACTTAAAGTTCACCATAATCAGAGCTAGAGGGTCATACCAAGGATGACGAGTATCCCACCCGAAAGGTGACGACATGGACAGAGAGTACGTCTTCATGCCCATTGCGAATCCTAGATTTTGAACCAAGATGTTGTCAATAGTGGTTCGTACAACTAGGTTTTTCATTTGTTGCAGGAGTACGAGTTTGATAGTGGGACGACCTTGCGAGGCAATGCCATGTTTCTTTCCTACTCGGCAGCCCCGAGTAATGTCCTCGTAACTAGATCGGTCTGCACTCTGACCTGGTTGGAACAAAGCCGTCAACGGCTCGATCTCATGCGCCCAACGCCTCGCGCCGCACAGCCTTGCTTGACCTGGTGCTCTAGATCTGCTAGCATTTGCAGGCCCATGCCCAAGTCACTCGTGACCTCTAGTGAGACACGTGGGGATTTGACATGGACGAGAATCTGAGATAGGGTCGTGGTTACGGACAACTTGGAAGGCCTTGCGGCTGATCTTGACTTACCAGCTCATTTTCAGAGTGGTTCCTAAGGCAGTTGACCCTCTCGGTCCAATTGACCGTGTTAGAGTAGGCATGGCAGCTCCTCTTAGCGTGATCGTGATGAAGGGCATGGGCACGCTCATTCGTGACCCTGCTAGCATTGTGGCTGCTACGATGATCGTCGAGACCGTGATCCATAATCGTATAGCTCTGCTTTGGTCCAGACACCCGAGTGCCCTCAGGGTGAGGTTTTCTCTCGCCACGTCTCGTTGCTCAACGCTGAGGACCCAAATGCCTGAGGCAGAAAGGGTCGTGTGGCGCGGTACATGACGCTCTCTTGTGCACTGTGCGAGGCATTCTCGCTCTGGAAGTTCAAGCCTGGGTAAATGGAGAAGTTCGACGAGACCCAAAATCTGGATTAATTCCTCACCATCTATATGATGGACGTCATGGCCGCTGGCGACAACGAAGTCGTCTTGGTGAACTACTTAACTACTGCTCTTGGATGGACAACTTAGACTTGGCTCTTCATCCAGCGGAAGAGGCTAGGGAAGTATGTGAGCGTCAACGAGGCGGGTGAGTGGAAGGGACTGGGGGCGATGGCAACACTGTGACTCACAACTATGGGTCGTCGATAAGAAAATTAAGAAGACGACCTCACATAACGTTAATGCAGTGGTTGAGGAGGTCCAGGTAACCAACCAGGCTCCACGAAACCCTCGCACACCATGGGTTGATGGTGGCAATAGACGTCCCGCACACAACAAGCAAAAGTACCCCAATCGCCACCCCAAGCCCCGTAGATCGACCATTACTACATGTTCCACCAGGTGTACGGGCATGACCTATGCAACTGCTGCACCTAGGCAGCCCGGCTCAAGGACTTCTACAGCAGCAAAGGGTCGTTGCCACCATAACTAACCGGGGGACTATGAATGAGGTCGCCCGTTGGCATGCTCGGTGCGATGAAGAAGCGTACAAACAGCTGAACAATCACATCAATGTCATCTTTGGTGGTTCCTGCACGTACTGCATCTAGCACAAGCTCGAAGCTGCTTAGGAGGTCTACATATCAACCAAGGGAAGACGACTGCGAATCCTTTCCACTGGCCGAGCACCTCTTCCCTTGTTCCAGAGGGATGATTATCCCCTTAGAATGGCCAAACCGTAGTGGCTTCCGCTCGTCCTCCGCTCGACCATCAGTAACATTGGTGTTGCCAGAATCCTGATTGACGACGAAAGCTTGCTCGATATCATCACTGCTCAGGTCTTGGACGAGATGCAGATCCCTTACTCCAAGATCAAGAACATCGCTGCCTCGCTCGACATGGTCATCTTGGCCTCCTCCATATAACCCTTGGGTTAGTGGTCCTGCCCGTGACATTTGGAGGCCCAAGCAACTTCCATACCGAATTAATCACCTTCGAGATGGTCAAACACGAGTTGGCCTACAACGCCATACTCGGCCAACTTGCACCGGCTAAGTTCATGGTAGATACATACCACACCTACCAGTGCCTCAAGATTAGAGCTGTAAATTGGGCCAGGCTTTTTAGGCTGGCACGAGAATGGCCCGAATTCGTTGGCCCGAAGCACGATCTGATACGAAGGGAAATGGGCTGAATTGGGACAACTTGAATGGTGTGCTAGGCCAGTTTGGTTTCTAGGCACAATGCGTCTCCCGGCACAGCACGATTATGTGGGCCATGCTTGGGCCGACATGGCCAAAACGTAGCCTAAAATAAAAAAAGGCTATTATGATGAGCACCACACTACTCCCTATTACGGAATCAGTCATGGGCCTTGCTTGACACGCCCATAACGAGTACAACTAGAAGTTTATTTCTGTACCGGACCATAGCTTAAAACCCTAACCTATCTACTAATATAAATAGAGGTGGTGACCCAATGTATTGTATGATCTAAAATAAATAAAGTAAAAACATCATCCTACATCTTGTCTCCTCTATGATTGCGTAATTGTTCTTCAATACCTGCTCGGCACAGTCGTCGTCGTGGCTTCGTTGGCCTGCCATTCGAACCTATCATGTTTACATGGCATTTTAAAGAAAGGCAGCCCATGTTCTCCCACTACAACATAACTAGCCTATTCAAACACATACTTAGCATCATATATTGCTTGTGATGCAGAAAACTCAGAGGTTATGTCTACTCCAACACACGCTAGCAACACATATAAGTTATGATGCTAAGAAATAACCCTGCATCACATAATATGTGTTGCTGACACATATGTGTTGAATCATTAATTTTAGTCGTGAAAACCTTTCCTGTTTCACAGCCTAGTGTCACTTATGCCTTATTTGTTTTAGTTGGAAGTTGTTGAAAGTTTTAATCTAAAAAAGTTGTGAAAGTGGTTTTGGAGAGTTCAAAAAATTATTCGAAAAAATTATTCTAGAACTATAAACTCCCATAAAAATGACTACAAAGTACTACATCATTTAGATTGTACAAAAATAACAAACTTTCATTTAATTTAATTTAATCTAAAAAGAACAAGGCCTTCATAAACCTATTGCTATGAATTAGATATGTGTGACGTCTTTAACATAAGACAAACTATCATATTTAGTTAATAAAATATAAAAACTAGACCATAATCTAATTTGAGAAAATAACAATTATGTACTTCGTATTTTTTTAGAGGCCCATGACCTGCTCAACTAGCCAGGCAACAGATTGACTTGGGTCCTTCCTCCTCTCTCCACGCCCGACCTAGCCACCCCCAACCCTAGCCGCCGCCTCCGCCGTCACTCGGTGCCGTTCCTCCGTCGAGCGCCACCGTCCGCCGAGCTCCCGGCGCTACCCATCCTCCGCTGCTCCCCCCACGAGCCCAGCGCTGCCCCTCCGCCGAGTGCCCAGTGTCGCCCTCTCCGCCGACGTCGCCCCTCCGCCGAGCCCCACACCGCCCCTCCACCGAGCACCCGAATCTACCGTCGCCGCATCCTAGAGCAACCGTCGCCGCGCACCGCACGGTGTGGCCCCTGCTCAACGAAGTCCTCGCCGGTGCTCCTACTGCCGTCCCTGTCACTGCTTCGTTGCCCCCTGCCATTCGCCCGAGGTCCCTTCCCTCGCGGCCTGCCGAAAGCTTTATTCTTTGCTCAGTACTTCGATTTGTGTCCACTGTCCAGGAGCCGCATCTTGATTCCTTGCTTCAGAGTTCTCTTTGTTTGGCTCCAAGAAGAGGTGAGGTTCTTGAGCTCATTTCACCCAGGCAGCACTTCAGAATTCATTTCAATTTTAGGTTTTTGTGGATGGATTAATCGAAAGAAAACAGTTGTTCCGTTGATTGGAGATGAGAATTGCACACAAGTGCCAATGGGTACATTTGCATTGATGGTCTACACTCTACAGTCAGGGGATCAAAAAAGGGTGATACTTTTCATGTTCGACCTGATCGACGCGCTTTGTGCCGCACCGGTCAGCCCCTTTTCATGTTCAACCTGACTGACGCGCTTTGTGCCGCACCGGTCAGCCCATGGCCGCCGCCCACCAGTGGAGTGGGGGGGGGGCAGGATTTAGTCGCCGGTTGGTTTTTAGTCGACAAGAGCGGTGGATTAATCGGTGAATATGCCTGGTTGATGAAGATAAAGGAGCCCTGTGCATTCGAGTTTGAATCAGGTGCTGACGGAGAGATTCTGAAGGGGGAATCTTTAATTTTCTGTTCTTGGTTTACTCTGCATGATGAATTACAGTGCTCTTAGTTACCGTGCGAAAAGAGTGGTACTTTATAGCTTTTGATTGTTGGGATATGTAGCTGTTTGTAGCTGGTGTCCGAGTTATTGGATTAAAAGTGAATTTACAACTCCTCTTGTTCAGTGTGCTCATTTGTCCTGCAACTTTGAGAAAGAACCTTTTATTCCTTGTAAATTCTCTCTTCGTTTGTATTGCTCTGATGACACATGAGTTCATTATACATGACCCTTTTTCCAGTTACCTTTTCTCTGCTTCGTTTGGTATGTTCATTACATCTTTTATGCGACATATTTATCTGAAATACACAGGTTGGGTTCTATTTTTTTCCTTGGCCAAAATAATTCTTATATCAAAATTTTGTTCTTCAGTTGGAAATCGTGATGGCTGCGCTCAATGTTAGATATTGAGAAGCTCCAACACTGTGACCAGAAAAGAATATTTGACCATTTTGTGTGTTGTTCAGACATGATTTGCCATTGTCACAGCTCATGTGTGATATTTTTTATTGCTCATTCGCAGGCAAGCAACTTAGTCATGTATGTGGCAAGCACCCAAAGTTTGCAAATACACGCAGATAGTTTGTCGGATGCATCAACTAGACATTTAAGTTCAGTATCATCCCCTCTGCCTAACTCAAATGAAGAAAACGGGTATACAAATTTATGTCATATTGTCATGTATAGAATTTGGACAAAGTTTGACTCTGCTATTCTCATTTAGATGTATACAGGGTAGGATTTTTTATGTTTTAATAGCTACTATTAATTTGTATGATGATCTTTTCAAGTTTAAGGGCATGACATACTGGCACCATTCACAGCTGACTGGCAGAGCAGCGATTTGCATCCACTCGTTATTGAGAGATCTGAGGTTGCGATTCTTTAACTCTGCCATCATATCACTTTACGCCTCATGAAATTTAGATTTATATATTTGAAAAAGTTAGATCTGTCAGCTTACCTTGTATAAGTATGCATATGCAGGGTTCATACCTTTACGATATCAATCATGTAAATTTATTAACAATGTCCTATTATCTTCCAAATATTTAACATGGTACCTTTTTAGTACTTAAACATTATTATTAAATTATTTTAGCTCTAGGATGCATATATATAGGCAAGGGTGATTGTAGTTGAACTTTAATTCACCTAGCTAGTTGATAGAGTTATGGTTTAGTTTCAATTAGTCTACAGACAAAAACATACGATGAATTACTTCATATTCCACTCATAAGTTTGAAAATATTGACTAGGAAAAAGGCAAAGGTTATGGCTTACTAGTCTTTTTTTTGGTCCTCAATTCATAGTTTTTTATCTGTCATGTATATATATAGTGAAAATGCCAATAGTAATAAACATGAATGTTGATTCTTTCTTCTGTAGCAATTGGTTTATTTAATGTCTGAAACTATATTCTTCGGGTTATTGAGTTGATGAATTTAGTTGCCGAAATACATTTACGAAGACTATTTGGCCTTCGCTTTTCTCTCTTAACTTTAGTTAAAAATATAGATTGACTTTTTAAGATTCCATCGAACTCTCTTTGCGCCATGATTGGCATAATTTTGAAAGTTCATTGTTAAAATCATTTGTTGTAGCTTATGTAAATTGTCCTTCCTGCAGGTTCAATCTCGTATAAAATGCCTTTGGAGGACATCAACTAAGCGTTGCTTCCATGTTGAGACCGATAAAAAGATGGGTGATCTTGTAGGGCCGTGAGAAGGAGAAAGAGCATATTGTGTTAATCCATGATGAGAGACTGGAAGTTCAGGCCGAAGAAAATAGGAATTAAGTAGTCATCTTTGTTGTATTTCATATTTTCAAGTACATTATTATTTGTTAGCTTCTATATGTATGGACAATGGAGTTGTTTTTTATTTCTATGTGAAGTGATGTACATTACATTACATTATACTTAAACTAATAAAATTCATTTTTTGATTATTGCCCATTTTTAAAGTTGTATAAGATCAATTTTAGTAAATTATGTGTGACAACTATATTATATAAAAAAACAATATAATTATTTACATGCATTTAATGATGTTGTAATAGACCGTTTAAGTGATGCTGTCAGATACTATCAGTTTAATGCATACATGTGATGCTAAATGCATGTTGCTAGCTAGCAACACATATATGAACATATTGCACCATATATAGTTTGTGATGCAGAATAGAGCTAGCAACACCACCTATAACAACACCTACGTTATGTGATGCTGCTGATGCCTGCAACACATATGCGTACATATAACACCATATGAGTATGTTGCTGTAGGCTAGTTTTCTTGTAGTGTCCTATGCAAGGAATGAAGCGTTTGAGCATTGCCATTTTCCTGGTTAAAGTCTGAACCCCTTTGACGTTCGTGGGTGCTTTGTTTTATTCGATTGCCTCAATTTTGATCGGGTTGGGGGTTATCCTAGTGGACCCAATAACATAACCGAGCATCATCTCGAAACAAACGCCAAAGTCCCATTGCTCGGGGTTTAGCTTTATTCGGTGTTTTCTCAGGTTATCAAAGGTCTCATTAAGGTTCGAGAGATGTGCGTCATCTTGTTTAGCGTCATCTTGTTTAACTTTTAATGACGATGTCATCGACTTAGACATCTAAGTTCCTCCTAATCTTATGAAATACGTTTGCATTAGACGCTGGCATGTTGAACCAACATTTTTTAGACTGAAGGCCATGGTCATGTAGCATAAGGTGCCAAAGGGCGTGACGAAAATGGTTTTCTCCTCATCCTCTCGAGATATACGGATCTAGTGGTACCCAAAGTTCAACAGTCGAGACTCCACCATCGCATCTACAAGCTAATTGATGCGAGGGAGACAGAAGTTGTCCTTGGGCAGGCCCCATTGAGGTTGGTGCTAGAGCGCGGCGGGAAGTATGTGAGCTTGGGGGTTTCATCGCAACTGCTCTTAAGCGTTGACATAGCGCTCTACCGCCTACGAAAGCTCTTTGGCGGTGTAGCCCTCCAAAATCTCAAGATCTTGGATGGAGCGCTCGTTCATCACCCCCTCCATGGGTTCTGTAACCTGTCAAAGTGCTCTACATGCCCCAGCTTGAACCTAACTGTCCACTGAGCTTCGCACCGTGCATGGGAAAGTGCTGGGCACCCTTGAGTTACCACAACTCCTTTCCTTGAGGCCTGGTAGGATTACAAAATGGATACTAATAATCCGAATTTTTTGACATCTGTATCCGAAAAATGGGCTATCCGTATTCGGATTATCCGTATCCAAATAGGAAATGGATATAGATACTATTCAGATTTTTTTCCCGTATATGGATAAGGATATGGTTTTGAAAAAAGGACCGAATACGGATACAGATACTATCCGTATCCGAATTGTAATGGTGGAACGTGAAACAAATGTTATTTCTAATTAAGTACTTATTTCTTGTTTTGTACGTGATGCTTGACACACACACACACACACACACACACACACACACACACACACACACACACACACACACACACACACCCCATGCTCCTAAGCATCAGTGGCTTGAAACTAATGTAAGGTGTAAGGGATAGATGTTGGCATGTTGGCTTGTTTTTTGCTGATATGCTAAAGGTGTAGGATATTCATATCCAACCGAATTGAGTAGATATCCGTTCCGTATTCGTATTCGCTATGCTATCTGATTCGTATTCGTATTCGAGAGGTATCCGGATCTGTATCCGTATCCAACAAGTGCCATATCATCTAATTGATAATGTGGATAAGAGAGTGTGTGCATCATGGTTATTAATACGTCGTTTATATGTCGTATTAACGAAAATACGGCTTGGAGCTCTAATACGGCAAAACGTTCTGCCGCTAGTCAAATCACGTCCAAAAACGCTTGTATTATGTCGTATTCACGACGTATTGCCGTATTAGACCGTATTATATCGTTATAAGACATGTTGCGCACTACAGTAAAAAATATTTGTGGGCTTGAAGTGGATGAGCCGGCCCGATAGTTAGTAGTCGACGGCTCCAGTCCACTCCACAACAGGGCATGCCGCCACTCTAAGACTAGGGTTCTGGGTTCACCACGGGCTAGGGTTCACCGCGGGGGCAGCTGTCGCCACTCCGCCATGCCAGCGCCGCCGCCACTCGCCCACTCCAGACCGCGCAACGTCGCCACCAGCACCAGCCCTCTACTCCGCGCCACGCCTCCGCCGTCGAGTTGGTCGCCGCCTGCCCGCCTCACCGCCACCGCCAGCTTGTCAGGTACATGGCCGCCCGCCCTCTATTTCCTCTCTTTTCTTTACAACCCGCCCTCTATACTAGTATACTTCTCTAGTCGGAGTAGTTCTCTCTATTGCTTCCCTCTCTACTGCAGTACTGCTGCCCTCTCTACTGCTGTTTGCTGGTCTGCTGCCCTCTCTACTGCAGCTCTACTGCTGCCCTCTGGCCCTCTGTACTGCAGTATTGTTGCCCTCTATAGTCTCAGTCTAGCAATGGACAATGGTGAATGGTATATGATCTGTAATAATTCTGTATATGTTCTTATTTGCAGGCTAAATGGACAATGCAAGTGGAAGTGCTGCAGGTGCAGCTTCACAGACCGCCCGTTCTGACACAATGTCCGATCCTACTCGGAGCCGAAGTCCGATGATCCGGGTTGGAAGTATGCTTATTATGCAGGGCCCGGCAATAATAAGCTGATCGTGAGCAATCTTTGTAAGAGGCACATAAGAGGGGGAATCTCACGAGTGAAACAACATATCAGTGGTGGGTTTGCAGATGTGATGATATGTGCCAAGAGTACAACGCCGATTAGGAAAGAGATGCGAGAGGCGTAACAGAAGGGCAAGAGGATCAGGCCTAACCTAGATGATGAAGCAGCTCCAATCGAGTCATAAGAACATGATGGAACACCGGTGGAGGGGGCATCATCTGCATGAGAGCCTAGTTCTGGTACACATGCAAAAAGGACGAGATCAGCATTTCAATTCAAGGTTCCACAAGCACAGAAGTCTGTAGTTGCTATGTTGCGACGCACACCACAAGAGGTTGTGGATCAAAGGCATGGGAAGGCCCCAAGTCAAAGTACCATTCAAACTTGTATGAGGACCAAAGAGGAAAGGTAAGCTGTATGTTTGGAGATTGCCAGATTTTTCTATGAGTGTGGTATACCATTTAATGCTGCAAACTCAAGACAATTTGAGGTTGCTGTTGAGGCCATTGCCCAATATGGTTCAAGGTTCAAGCCTCCTAGTTTCCATGAGTTACGGGAGCCATTGTTTAAAAAGGTAGTCAAGGAAACAAATGGGGAGAAGAAGAGGCAAGAGAATGCATGGAAACAATATAGATGCACACTTAAGTCAGATGGACGAACGGACAGAAGAAGTAGCCATTTGAACAATTTCCTTGCAAATAGTCCTGAAGGGACATTCTTCTTGGAGTCAGTGGATGCATCTAGTGAGTCACATGATGCCATGATGCTTGCTGACTTGCTAGAGAAGAGAATCGACAAAATAGGCAAAGATAAAGTTGTTCAAATTGTTACATACAATGGTGTTAATTACAAGGCACCAAGGAGGCTTCTAATGGATAGGATTCCTACATTGTTTTGGACCCCTTGCGCTGCTCATTGCTTGGACCTTATGCTGAAAGACATAGGGAAATTGAAGACTTTTAAGAGGCCAATTGCCCGTGCTCGCCATATCACCACATTCATCTATGGGCATGGGAGAATTCTTAGTGAAATGAGGGCAAAGACAGGTGGGATGGATCTTGTGAGGCCTGCGGCTACTAGGTTTGCCACTGCATTCCTTACATTGAGGAGTTTGTACAAGCACAAAGATGCACTGCGAGTCCTTTTCAAGGTGGTGTGTTCGTAGGGAGCAGTTTGTCTAGGACAGAGGCAAGAAAAAACTGTTTGACACTATCATGTCAACACAATTCTAGAACTCAGTTGAGTGTTGCATTAAAGCCTCATTACCTATTCTTATTGTACTAAGGATAGTTGATGGTGATGAGAAGCCCGCCATTCCAAAGGTTGCAATGGGTACGAAAGTAGCAAAAGAAAAGATTAAGTCATCGTTCACTGTCCAAAACAAGCAATCTTTCCTTAACCGCATCGTAAACATTGTTGATGAACGTTGAACAAGGCAAATAGTCACCCACTTTATGGAGCTGCTTTCTACTTGAACCCAGAAAAATTTTATGACACCAAAGAAAAGGATGATGAAGGATATGTTGGGGAACTAAGGGCTTGTTTCAACGATGTATTTGTTAAAATGGTATTCGATGAGGCTCTTAGGGATAAGATTGATAGTCAAGCTGTCCAAGAGATGTATTTGCAAACCCAATGGCAATAAGCACGCGCGGACAAGGAATCTAAGTAAGAAGTCTAAAATTTCAGCAAGATCTAAAATTTCAGCAAGTTCATTTTTATTTTTAGCATGCTAACATCAATGTGTTTGTCTTTTCTAGCTGATTGATGGCTTGCATATGGTAGCCGAACTGTTGAATTGCATAAGTTTGCAAGAAGGATAGTTAGCCTTTATGCTTCATCTTCCGGATGTGAGCGAAATTAGAGTACATTTGAATTTGTAAGTGGATTTATTGAATTGGAGAATTATAGCACTATATCATAATATTTTATCCTTACTAATGATTGTATATTTGTGTTTGTAGATCCATACCAAGAAAAGGAACCAGCTAGAGCACTTAAAGTTAAATGACTTGGTGTATGTCTCATACAATAGGAAGATGGTAAGTAGGTTTCAAAAAATCTTTGAGCAAGGAAAAAACTTTGACCTTTTGGTTTTACAAGATTTTGATTGGGACAATGAATGGGTCAATCCATCAGTCAATATATCTCAAGGTGGCCGTCAAGGTGAAGGTGACTTGACATGGGATCAAGTTGATCAAGTTATTGGTGCATCAAGTAATCTTCAAAACCGCAACCTTCCTAGGAGGGCTCATGGTGGAACGGTGGTGTACACACGAGGTAGTCGGCGTGTGAGAAGAGTTGAGGTCGAGGAAGATGACTTAGAGGAGGAGACACATTCGGATGATCTCAATGAAGATAAAGATGATGAGCTCATACTTGATGATCTCAATATGGATGATGACAACGCAAGTAACCATGGAGATGGTGGTGATGATCAAGATGCGAATACCACTAACAGCATAGATGATTTGGATGATGGCTATTGAGAAATGGGGATTGGGCTTGGTTGCTCGTGTTTAGGCATTAGGGCTATTATCTAGACCTTTACTATTGATCTATTATGTGGACTGATATTATTTACCTATTCTATGGACCTGTGACTTATGTTTTAATGAACTTATGCTATCATGTGAACTTATGTATTGTAGATGTCAATTGTGAACTTATGTAGTAATGTGTTATGTGTTATACTTTCATCTTTTATTTTAGTTTTAACTATAAATCTTGTGCAATTTTTCTTATAGATTGTGGATTGAAAGAAAAGAGAAGGATTATCAAAAGGGTATGTCATACTCATACAAATTTATTTGATTGAATTACAATATTTTATGAGTTACAAACTTACCATAATTTATATTTTGTAATATGCAAAAGTCATGGATACATGAGAGAAGAACGCAACGTGTATGGTCTCAAATTATATGGAAGAAGATTACAACATCAAGGTACATATGTTATATATATTTGCTCCCATATTCATTTTATTATCTGCGTATCAAGACGTTATCAAGGTCGTTTTATCGTTATAAAGTCAACAAGGTAGTCGGTCGTATCGTGTTCGTATTACGTATTAATAACCTTGATGTGCATAAATATTTGAGTCGTCTCTTATGCAAGAATTGACTCTACACGAGAATTAAGAAACTTTATGTGTGAGCAAATTAACTATAAAAACGTGCAGCCATCTCTAGTATTGTATACGTTGTTTCTAAGCCATCTTTAATATTGCCTCTAAGTGACATGACAATAGTTAGAGATAACTCTTATCTTAACCATTGTACATGCTCTTATCCGGAGCAGCTTGCTCCTCCTCTAGCGCAATCCTATGGCATTAAGCCACATGTCTCAGTGGGGATAAACTGCTCCTGGCTAGGCAACACCACCCTCTGCCGCTCCTAGGGTTACGGTAGCTGGGTGTCGCTCCTGCCCAGAACGACAACGCCCAGTGTCACTACCTCCTGGAAGCCACCGTCTCATTTTCACGAATGCCATAGTTTGAAGGGTATTTTGCAAATTTTTAAACGGCAAACATCTCACTTTCACCGATGCCACAGTTTGAAGGGTATTTTGCAAATTTTTAAATGGCAAACAAAAGAAATTCGTCCCCGCAGTGTCGCTGTTGTCCAGCCTGTCGCCCGCGCGCGAGACAAGCAACCGCCCAGCCTTTGCTCCGCTCACACTGCACAGCAACTCTGCCCCACCTGTCACTCAAAGGTACCACTCGGCTCGCACCCACCGCATGGAGCTCGACGATCTCCCGCTGAGACGATGGGACCAACAACACAACGACCCCACATGTCATGGACGCAAAGCTCGGTGGACCCGGCACGACCGGGCCTTCCCTCGATCCGCGAGGGTCACACTCACACGCGCAAGTATCAATCGCATGACTGGCAGGTGGGACCCACTAGTGCGTTCCCCACTTGCCATGACACGGAAGAGGGAAACCACCAACCAGCCATGGCTTATCGGCAACGTGAAGGCCCCACGTGCCGCGGCAATCCGCCTGAATCTCACTGATAACTGGGCTCCACATACTTTCGGTCCCACCTGTCATGAGACAAAGCTTCGTTTTCCCAGCACCTATAATAGCAAGGGGTTCCCGGGTCGGTGCTCCAGGGCTCGATTTTTTTTTTCGTCCCCTCTCGCATCCGCATCCGCATGGCGTCCATGGCGTCCTCGTCTCTCCTCCTCCTGCGCCTCGCCGCCGACGAGGTCCTCCAAACCCTGGAGGCCTCGTCGTCCTCTTCCTCGTACGACGCCTTCGTCCCCGTCTTCCGGCCAGATCCGTCGACCTCCTCCGCGTCGGCGGCCTTCGACCGCGTCCGCAGCCAGTTCCTCTCCGTCGAGCCCGACCTCTTCCACGACGCCCTCGTCGCGCCCAGGCCCGACCGCCTCGGGTTCCCCGAGGAGGACGACGAGGAGGCGTCGATCCGGTGGGATTGTCTCCATTTGGAGGAAGAGGACGAGCTGGATCTGCCGCTTGGGGCCTCCCCCACAGCCGATGAGTTCGACTGGGAGGAGGTCGCGTCCGCCTTCGGCGCCGTGGTGGAGCCTCCGGAGCCCGAGTGGGAGGTGCTCGGCGACCTGCCGCCCCCCGCCCCCGCCGACTCCGAGGATGGATTCGTGTACACCTCCGATCGGGAGGTGTACGAGGTGCTCGTCGCCGGAGGAGAGGGTATGTTCCTCAAGAATAAGCCGCCGGCGGCCAGGTCGGCCGTCGAGGCCCTCCCTTACGCCGTCATCGCCGCCGGCGAGGAAGGGGAGGGGGAAGAGTGCGCGGTGTGCAGGGACGGGGTTGCGGTCGGAGAGCGCGTGAAGAAGATGCCTTGCTCCCACCGGTACCACGAGGAGTGCATCGTGCCGTGGCTCGGTGTGCGCAACTCATGCCCACTCTGCCGCTTCGAGCTGCCCACCGACGATCCCGAGTACGAGACCTGGAAGACGGAACGAGCTGCTGCCGCCTAAATGAATTGTGCGGTAACGGCAACCTTCACCCGTATGGTTTTATAGAGTTGTATGGCTTGGTTTTGAATTGGTCTCTGTAATTAGAAAACTATTACTTTGTTGTATGAAAGAAAGCATAGAAGTAGTTGCAGAGATGATTTTGCACCTTTTGATCTATTTCCTTTTTCTAAAGAGGGATTTGTGTTGTGCCTTAATGTTGCGAGGATTCTACAAATGTTTATGCTGTAAACTTTTGTATTTATTACAAATTCAGAGAGCATAGATGTATAAGTTGTTGCACAACTTGCACTGGAAAATGTTGTGCATATCTATGTGGAGAATGTTTGGCAATTGGCATTTGGTGTGCAGCTGTGATTTGCTGGTATTTGTGTAGTTCTATAACATTGAGCTATAATTCTGTGCACTGTATTGTATATTGCAAGATGCGAATTTGCGAGAAGGTTATTAATTCTATATGTAAGATGCCAACCTGTACTGTTCTTTCTTTTGGGATAATGGATAATTCTGTTATTATGTGAAATATGTCAGGGGAAGGCAAGAGCGTTGTTTTTTTTTTTTGTTGCCATGAGATGAGGAAATTATTGTTTTTTAGGAGGGGGAACTATTTTGGTTAATTTTGTGTTGACTACACAAGTAAGAGTTTAAGTAAGGAAAATGACATTGAAATTATAAAAACTTTACTTAGTTGACATTCTCTTGATCCACTTAATTACCCTTTTTTTTGTTTTTTATTTATCCAAAGCGATATTTATCATCTCTGAATAAGAGTCTACTGTTATAATAGCCATCATTTGCAATTTTGCATCACCATTCGCTGAACTCTGGATGCGATGACCCAAGACTCAGCCCAATGTAATGTCTGGGTTTTGGGTCATAGCAAACTATATGAGATAATGCTTGATTCTCAGAGAATGATTTTGTTTGCGACTTTGTGTACTTGTTTTGCCAACAAGGTTGATCCATTTAGTTGAGCTTTGGCAATTAGATATCGTGTCCTAGATCTTATGACTTATGAGAGTTTTATGCACGCTGTTTACATATATTTAGCACTTACCACTGAAATCAAGTTTAATTTGCTTTTAGGATAATCAGCAATGTATTCTATTTTTCTAAGTATATCAATTTTCAACTGACTAAATTTTTATCCCAACAAAACCCTCATCTATGTTTGCAAAAATTGCAAAGTGGAATGCACCACAACATGAAAAATTTTGCCTCTTGGTTATTGGTCTAACACTCTAACTCTGCGAATAGTGAAACTGTAAAGATCAAGAAGGAGAAAATATAGTGGCAAATCAAATTTTTAATAGAGCAAGGTTTACCTTGAGTAGGAACTGAGAATAAAAAATATGATAGATTGTGATTAGGAGGTCACAAAGGAGAGGAACATGAAAGCTAAGGATATAGTATTACACTATTTACTATATACATGATCGAAAATTGGAGCGAGGGATTCCGTATCAACACGAAGTTTGAATCTGGGCATAATAGGAGCAAAAGTTGTTTCAAGTGTTAACATTTTTTAGGGGGGTTTCTCACATTCAGAAAGTCAGGTGCTGAGGTAATGCCTGCTTATTCAAGGTAATTTCTGGTCTCACTAACATTCCATATGTTCATTTGACTTGACATCAACATGTAGATCTGAATACTCAAGAGGTTGCATTTGATGGTAGATTTGTTTATGATTTAATTTAAGTTACTCACCATGATTTTTTTGGGAGGCACTGGGGATTTTTGTGAACATGAAAATGCAGCGTCAATGTCATCCTTGGAACAAAGAGTTTTACTAGTATGTTAAGAATATTTACTAATTTAATAATTTGAATTCACAGAATATAGATATGGAACTTTTATGATGGTATGCATTTACATGAGCAAAAAATATCAAATATGTGACATCCAACCGTAGTCTCAGATACCCCCTATCTTACAGTAGGGTACTAATTGCTAATATTGGTGATAATCTGACTATAGTGGTAACTTAGATAGCTAATTAACACTACAAGGTATCTTGATCTTTAAGAATTACAATTTACAAATGATTCCCAGTGATCCACTGATCTGTAAAAAGAAATTGTTACATAATGCAAAGATTCTGTTTCCCTGAGTATAATAGGTAAGTTTGTTGGGTAATTTCTTCTTCAGATCTATATTGTTCTGTTTTTGAAGCAGTTGTCATGCTATTATCAATGGTATGTATAGCTTGACCGGGAACTAATTGCCAACCCGCCAGAGAATACATCAAGTACGAGCTGAGAACCTGCAACATGGCCTCAGCGCTGGAGTTGCAATGGTCAATTCCTTCCATGGTTGATGGTTTCAACTGAGGCCAGACAGATTCTTTTCTCATTCAAGAAGGTTGTCATTAAACAGGCAAATATATGCCTTTCAGCTTTGAACTTGCAATGGTCTATCCCTTCCATGGTTGATGGCCTCAATTGAGGCCAGACAAAAGATTCTGTCCTCATTCAAGAAGGTTGTCATTAAACGGGAAATATATGCCTCGACAACGGGCTGCAATTTGCAAATTGCTAATTTGAGACGGGAATCAGGACAATATTAGTGATAATTTAGGCATGCGCTTGTTTGAATGGATTAGTCAGGACAGCAGAAGAAAGTGAATATCTGCCACTTCACTTCAGTTGCAACATGTCTACAACTGCAATATATTTTCCTATACATTGTCTGGTTACTGAATATGCATGGCTGCTAACTTGCTGCAGTTCCTGGGTTTCTTTGATGCGATGCTTGAATACTATGAGAATAGAAAGACTTATGTTATGCATTGTGCGCTTCTGTGATGATTCATTTTGTAAGGCTACCAAATTAAATAGGTCAACATGTATGGTGCAGAATTTACAAGAGAAAAAACTCAACCGAGACTCGCGGAAGGTAGCAAACAATGTTAGGTTTATTTCTAATATCATTTGTCAACAGGAAGAGAGCAGATTTGGTTTCCGAGCTTTACGAGAAGGGGTTCACTCCATTCTTCAGGGAAAATTCAGTCTTGAATCTGGGAAAGCAGTTACAGAAGGTGACCAAGTCTACATGTACCTTCTCAGCTACTCTTGATGCCGATTATTGTCCTGACCGAAAAGACGGTACAAGAGCCTGCAACGAGAATTGCCTATTGGATCACAAAATCGAGATGCTGCGAGAAGCCACACCCAGATCATTTTGAATGGAAAATGACGATGCACTTGAGGTGAAATTAAAGCACTGAAATTTTTTCAGAGATTCTCTACCTAAGTAACTTTATTAATTGAAGGTTTCTATGCTTATCTTAATTTCTCGTGCTGTATCATAAAACAAAAGGTTGATCCAAAGGATGCTGATACAGAGATGGTGAGACCATGGCAAGAGCTCGTAGGTGATGTACTCCAAGGCTCATACTGTATCTATAATGCGTCGCTGGAGACATTTAAGAACACTGCAAGGGTCCATGACTACATGTATCCATTTTTGAAGCAAGATTTATTTTTCATAATACATTGTTACATAATTTCAGTATGTCATATGTCAGTGCCACCATTGGCAGTGCTGCCAAACAAGTGGTGAAACCTCCAAAACATTTTTCTTTTGCCAACCCTGACAAAACGACTATGTAGAACCTGTTTCATGCTATGGATGGCTTAAATTTTTCCCATTCAAGGCTACTGAAAACCATGGTCTGGAACTTCAGTAACATGGAGCTTGTAGGATAGAATCTCTTCTGCTGCCACATTGCTGCAACCGTTTACGCTAATCGAAGTCACGAGTGTCGTGATTTCCCAGGCATGGAAAAAGATGAAGAAGGATAGCGGAATAGTTACGAATTTAACGAAGGGGAATCAGTTTACACCGCCCCTTCTGCGTGGCATGCCTGTTCCATACTTCCAACGCGGGACGTTGTATGATCAAATGCGGTGTCTCAAATTCATGAATCAGCGTACACCGTCCCTTGCGCACGACATTAAAAATAGCTAAGTCATTTCATCCTGATTTTAAATTTTGAAAATCAATTTTTCCGAATAAAAAATAGATAGCAGCAAATCCAAAATTCTAAAACTATTTAGACTTGAAACGTTTTTGAGCGAATACGAATTTCAACGTCAAAAATGGAATTCAAAACCCTTAAGGGAGAGGATTCGACGGCTAAACAATTGTAGAGCTGGCTTGTTGGCTAAGAGATCACACCTCCAACAATGTACACCAGAGACTCCAAAATCCATGTGGGACCACACGACATACTGTTTTAAGTTTTCTTTCCCCCTCAATGAGTCACTGGTTACTCTCTCCACCTCTTTCCCTCAAGGCCTCGCCACCTGGCCCTCCTCATCTCGCCATTGACGTCACAACCCTACCTCATCTCGTCGCTCCTTCACGGCTTCAGCGAACGCGACGACTCTTACTTGGCATAGTGCATATTGACAACTCCGACATTCGTGACGACGGATGGAACGGCTATCAACTCCAACAAGCAGGGCGCGATGACTCTGGTAAAGGGTGGGCCTAGGAGTAGGTGGAGGGAGAGAGACCATAGCATGCATCAGACCGCTCCCTACCTATGAGTGCTTGATGAAGCGCCGGGGCTATATATTTCAGCACCCTCTCACTTTCAACATATAAAAAATTTTAATATGAAAGACTTATAGTCAAGTCAGGTGACTCAACCTCATCAGAGATACTCTCGGTGTAGCAACAATGAAGATCGCCGCTGTGAGGGCACATATGACATATCCTCTCCTCCATCTGTCGTTATTGGACGTGAAGGAACAGGAACGAGCTCGTACTCACACGACATTGGGTGGTAGCTACTGGTTGAGGGCAGCTTCCATGTAAGATTTCTAAATATCATTTCTATAGATGCCATAGAAGAAACGGTGGCTTCATTGCATTGTATCTTAACATTGTTTCCATCATTAATACTTTCTTCTTTCTTCAAAGCCACCTTCTCTCTACACGTTAACTCTAAAGTCTTGGGATGAGCGTAAAAATGGTTTCTTAAAGAAGAAACAACCTCCTTCTCTCTACATTAATTTTATGCCATGTCATGTTTTTGTTACTTAACATAGCAAGGAACGAGTCCCTCAAAAAAAAAAAAAGAAGAGTAAATTTCAGAAAACCCTATGTTTAGGAGCCAATGTAACACATAACCACAACTTTTATATTTTTTATCATATGACCACATGTCTCCAATCCAAATTAACGCAAAACCACAGGTTTAGAGCCCCTAGCGACACATTGGCCTTATGACATGGCAAAAGAGCTCCACGTCAGTTGGGCCCAGCTACCTCCCTCCGTCCGACGCTCTGTCTTCACCCAGCCGCTCCCATGACCGCCGGCTACAAGGGACGAAGCCCCATGGTGCCGATGACCAGAAGGGAGGCTCGCCGTGCAGTCCTAGATGCGAGCGTTTCTAGTGCATCCATTGTGCAGGTATGTTCTAATTCGGGGAATAATCAATTTCTAGGGTTTGGGTGACTTGGGGAATTTACAAATTTTGTCTATAGTTATCTTTGCCCGAGAACATTTCGCCTCCACAATCATGGTTTCCAAGGTCACCGTCGCTTGCTAGAAGAAGCTGGAGCGTCGGCTGGGAGACGCGCATGGCGGAGCATGAGAACAACAAGAAGGCGTGCGGGATAACTCGGGGCGTGCCCTAAATTCCCTATGAAACGAGAGACTGACATGGAGCTTTTTTGCCATGTCATAAGGCCGATATGTCGCTAGCAGCTCTAAACCTGTGATTTTGCGTTAATTTGGATTGAAAATATATGGTTATGTGATAAAAATATAAAATCTATGGTTATGTGTTACATTGACCACTAAAAATGAGGTTTTCTAAAATTTACTTTAAAAAAAAACAGTGGAGACTGCACCTCAACGGTCCAGAGAGCGGAAACAAAAACAAATTTTCGGCTGCGGGCGCCGACTGCAGCAGATCCGCGTCTTCCGGTGAGGCGACACATGTCCCACACGAGCGCGCCGCAGCTGCCGTCAGCTCGTCACACGGCAACGAGCAAAGCAGCGCCGCGACGGCGACGCCCAGATTAACAAACGCGCCCACCAGCGGGAGGCAGGCAGGCACGATTTGACGATGGTGGCTAATAATTTACTAATCGCCGGTTAACACCGCCCTTTGATTAGTACAAGGGTCCTTCCAATCTAATGCCCTCTCACCCCCCTCTATCTTCCTTCACCCAAACGTCCATGCCTCCTAGATCCTTAGTTTTTTTTTTTTTGGCTGGACTGAAAATTGCTGGAATTAATGATTTGTTTCGATGATTCAGAACACCTAGTTTAACTTGGTTATGAAAGATTTTAAAAGAGGGTTTAAGATTTTCAAGGAAAGGATATGAGATGCATGTAGAGCATTTGGCTCGGTAACCATCGATAAGTTGTGCCTCATCTTGCCTAACTCTGGACGGATCTATAGTATAAACATCGGGGTCAGACAATTTTGATGCCTTTCGGATAAAACCTTGCCATGTACTGTTATCTCATTATTATGTGTATATTTATAGTTCAAAGCTAAAAGCTAATGATGTAGGATTAAAAATGACCTCGACGGTCTAGTGACTTGTTTCGCAGGATCCGCACTCTGAGCCAGTTCGTGGCGATCTTGCGGAGTTTAGAATCAGCTAAAAGCAGGCTGCCTACGTGAGCAGCTTTATTAGACATGCATGCGTGCCAATTAAAGTTCGTCTGCATCACCACGGTGACTTGGTGTGCACATCTTGCCTCTGTTTCCCCTCCTTGAGCTTAATCATCAGCTCTTGCTTTTTCGGCGTTGCCACTCGACATGGTCAATTAGCTATCTGATGTGCGCAATTCTTTTCTTTCTCTGAATGTGAATGGCATTGGCATCGAGCTTTCTTGAAGTTCTTAAACTAATCTTAAGTTCTTAAACTAATCTTGCGGTAGGAGTCATAGGACTTGGAGTTGCCAAGCTGCTAGTGACTTAGTGTAATCGGTTGTTAATTACTCAGGATCAGTTTCGTGTTAGGCTGGATCAGAACCTCTAATTGTAGCACCATAGAGTTCTAGACCTTAGTGCATCCATAATGTGGACTATATTACGTGCATTCCTAAGAATTAGTATCAAGGTGAAATAATCGTGCAGAACAAAAGATGCTACGATATATACGTGTGGTGAAATTTGGGACAGCTTTAGAATGATCCTACAGCTTTTGAGAAGGTGTATGGTCAAAACATCCCATTCCGGATTCCGTAGCGGGTCAAAATATAAAGGGCTCTATATGTTTCCCTTCTTTTCTATTGTTCAGCGCCGATTTTAAACCAGCCATCAACAATTTAGCGGTGGTATTTGTAAAAGTTGAATACTTTGGCTTCTCGACTTTTGTTCTATAGCTGAAATCATAGTCTTTTTAAAGCTCTTAAAATGTCACTTTTAGAAACTCTAGAAGTACAATTTTTATTAATTCGGCAATCCTTGAGAACTAGTTATAATCAATTTGATATGTCCCCACCTTTATTTCTTTTGGAATGGTTAGAACACATAAGGTTGTGTTATAGGATTGGTATGGTTTTTCCCATGATGATTGACACGCTCCAATAACAATGTCAGCTGTGGTAGGCGGATTAGCATTTAGGTTCCCACGCATTTCGAGCTTAGAAGGAGATCGAAGCGGCAAATGCCAAGCAATCGACGTCATCACCACCTCGACCACATGATCAATGTACGACACGGGTTAGTCGCCCAACGGATCACGGTGAATTCAGCCTTTTTATAAAACAAGAAGTGATGTTGTAGTCCCTACTATTTTTTCGAGAGCAATACCCATAATTCTTTATTGAACTGGAAAGCATGACAATTAGAGAAAGTCCCTACTATTTTTTTGTAGTATGTTTGGCATAAGAAGAGAAAAAGGGAAGGAGAATGGGAAGTGAGTGGTAGGACTGCAAGCGGACATCTGAATATTATTTTTTAAAAAATAATATGTTTTATATGTGTATTAACAATTTTTTACCATAAATAAGATTGTAAATTCAAACGAAAAAACAGCGAACTATTTGTATTCTATCTATTTTTTTTTTTAAAAAAGAGAGAGATAAAAATACCATGTGAATGTGCATCCCCAGTGTGTGTGGCTGTCTTGATCCAAGCCCCTCGTCTTTTCGCCCCCCTGAACCGTCCCAGATGCGTACGGTGTGCATGGTACACGAGAGGCTGAGAGCCTTATCCGGAGCGACCCAATGGGGCGCCGCGTCCGCGTGGAACCCCCTGTGGCCGCGCGACTGCGCGACCCAATGAGGTCACACGCAAAGGCGAAGCGCTGCTCTTTTCAGGTAGTAATTATTACGCCGCGAAAGGGATCCGGGTGCCCAGGGGCAGCCGCGCCGCGTGCGGCGGTGCGAGTGCGCGACAAGGCTGCAAATGTTTCGCCTACGTACGGGTGCTTGGACGTATCCGCGAAAGCAGAGGGGGGAGAGGGCCCAAGGACGCACGGCTTGTGGGGGAGAGCGAAGAGAGAGATTTACACGGATTTGGACGCCGATCCGCTGCTTTTCCATCGTGCCAAGGCCAGAGGTGTCCCCTGCTCCGCGAGTTGAGAGCAGAGACCCCCTCTCAGATAAAGGAAAACTAGGATGATCTGGGATGCATTTGTTGGCTCCTCGTGTGGTCGTGTCAAGCGCCTCGCCTAGGGTGCTACGAGTCAGATCGCCTATCTCTGTCGTCATGTTATTAACTAGCCGCGTGGCGCGGCGCGCCGAGCGAGTTGGCCGCGCGTGACGCAAAAAGCGGCAGCGCGCGCGGGAGACGAAGCGAGTTCTCGCGAGCGACGCGTCGTGAGCGAGCGAGCCAGGAGCCAGGCGCCGAGACGAAGCGACTTCTCGCGAGCCAGCGCCGGGAGCGAGCGAGGCGAGGCGAGGCGAGGCGAGGCTTGCGTGCGCGTGCGTGCCGCGCGGCACAGCTGGTCCCACGTGGGCGAGCGCACGCGAGCGTCGAGCGGGCTGCAAGCAAGCGCGGGGACGGCCATGCGGCGACGCAAGGCGAGCGCGCGAGCGCTGCGCGCGGGAACGGCCACGTGACGCCGGGACACTGCGAGCGCGAGCGAGGAGACGGCCACGTGGCGCCCCAGCGTGCAGAGTTATTGATATTGTACAGCTTATTGATTGATGTCATATTTGTTGATGAAGAAATTACGCTGTAGTATTTCAAACATGTAGCGATTCTTGTTTAACCATGCGAAATTGTATTTAACTTTGTCATCCCCTTAAACAAAGTCAAGTTTAGTGGGCTAATAAAATAAAATACAATTTCAAGGTGCTAATTGAGAATCACTGCAAGTTTGATGGTTTGCAGTGCGATTTTCTCTTTATTGATCTAATGACTTGGAGAAAATGTCATATAAGTAATGTATTGTGTTGCATGAGACATCCTAAATTATCATGCTTCATTTATATAACTCGCTAAACTACAAACCATGTGTCACTGTCTGAACTACAAAACCAGGTACAAATGACCCCATCGTAGTTTCTGTGAGTGGTATCGCCACCTATAAATTACTCGTGGCGCTATGTTCAACAAATAAAATATACCAGACGCAAGTACATGCGTCAACCTGTTGTCGACCGAACGTCGACCACTCCATGCCCTTTTTTCTTTCCATTGTTGAAAAACTTGACCGATACGCGCAACTCTACGTGGGTGGGCGTGATGACTAGTGCGTGCGAGGAAGAGTAGGAGGAGCCCCGTAAAGATATGGACCAAGGCTGGAGAATTACCTCACAAGATGGTGGCGTAGAGTAGGCGAAGGTAGGCGGCGGCTGGAGGGGATGGAGGTGGCACTAGAGCATAGAAGGAGAGAGACATGGACAGAGAGGACGAAGAAGATGACTAAGTCACACTGACATGTGGGGTCATTGCTATCTCACTGTTGTTGTCATGATGGTAAACATCATCCAAAACATGATTTTTTATAGTTCTAGGGTTATGTAAACATATCAGCAACATATCTAACATGTGGGTGTATGTTAGTTTCTGAGTATGACTATGGAACGATAGGTCTAACACGTGGGCCTAGCCTAGCCTAGCCTCCTCATCTCTCATGGGACATCATTGGACCTCATCTAGATATGTCCCTATCGTCAAATATTAATGGACGATCATACTTTTAACATGCGAATGCCTTTTTTTTTCTTCCACAAAGTCGGCACCTATTTTTGCCATATAACAAATGCAAAAAGAAATTGAAAATTCTGCGTCCACCGCCGTTCCTTGATCTCGGTATGGAGCGTGAGTCCAATCAACGCTCCTCCTTTCCTCGCTCCTCTCTCTAGCTCGGAACGGCTGTGAGGATGTGCATGTACTTCCAGGCAAAGCCCGGCCGGCGCAAAACTACAGTTCGCCGGACGACGGCCACCGCCTCCACGGCCCCACTCCATCATGGAATACCAGGGCATCGATCACGGGACAGATCGCGCGGAGTCGAGGCTTCCGCGAGCCGAATCTCTCGGAAGAAGCCGCGCTCGGCACGCGCGCGCGCGCATCGATCCATCCATGACCCGCGCGCCCCCGCACCTGGCGCAGCGCGGCCGTCCCGTCCGGTCTCCCGGCGATCGATCGGCGACACGATGATCCCGCGGGGAGACCGGCCGGCGCCACTCGGGAGCCGGGAGATGGGAGCAAGCAAGCAAGGAGTGACCCGGGCTGGGGCCCCGGCCGGCCGCGCGCGGGGCGAACGTATCGCGCCCCGGTTGGGCTGGGGCTGCGCGCGCGCGGACTCCACGCTCCACGGAAGCATCACCGCGTCTGAGACATTGGAATCCTCTTTTTTCTTTTTTCTTACGGTAAATTAAGGTAATAAATGTATAGTGTAAATTAAGCTATCATTACTAGGTCATCCCCTTAATTAGATAACAGGAGCTTGTGGCTCCTTATCTTTAAAAAGACGCTGAGTTCTGTTGCGGAACCTTCGTGCGGGCCGGAGGCACCGTCCTAGCACGATACACGGTACGAAGTCGTGACCTGGTCGGCTTGATGTCTAGACGAGTCCCACGTTAGATTTAGTTTAAAACCTAAACAATCTACTGGTCTAAAACTTAAACAAGTTACTAGCATAAATGAAGATGGAGACTCAATGTATTATCAATCAGAAATAATAAAACAGAATCCTACTCCAACATTCTGTGTTCTTTATTTTTTCTATAGTTGCGTGATTGTTCGAGGTTTCGCAACGAGTTCATCGATCTGCTAGATTCTCTGGCCACAAGATTTTTAAATCTCATCGTACCAAGTACACAACTTGTGTCATCTGCTCGGTTCTTAGGCCAGCTGATAACTTCCTTCTCATCTATGGTGTTCTGTGTTTTCTTCAGGTGTGGTCGGCAGCAGCCGTCCGCTGCCGACCGGCGACCGGCCGTGTGGGGGATGTGAGGAGACGCGCCGAATTGGCGGAGGATTGATGCCCGCGGACGCGAAGTTCATGTTACCAAGTAGTGCACCGAGAAAAGTGACAACAATTATGAACAACATAATTGGATTGATATATTAAAACTGCTGTGGATGGAAAGTATATTGGAACATAAAGATAATTGATCTAATCCTTGGCTAGTTATCAGGCGACTGAGACTTATTTATCTCTCAGTCAATTTTCTCACATACGTGGATATTCGGTGGATCTTTTATGTGTCCTATGAAGGTGTTTGATCAACGGCTCAAAAAATCGACTGATAGCTAAATAAGTCTTAGTCGCCTGATGAGAAGTCAGTCCCATTTTCTATATACTCCCTCCATTCTAAAATGTAAGGCATATAATTTTTTTGATGCAGTCAACAAATGTAAACTTTGACTATTTCTTTCATATTATATTATCAATAACTATAAAATTAACATCATATCAAAGTAATTTTAAATATGAATTTAAGTATATCACATGCATAACATTGAACATATATGTTTCTAGCATAATTATTAGTCAATCATTATAAACATTGACTTTTTAAAATACACGCACGACTTACATTTTAGAACGGAGGGAGTATATTATGCTACCGAGACCGACTAGCTGTACTATAAAAAGATTCTAAAAAATTTGAGTCATTGGATGAGGAAGTTCAATTACCAAAAAAAGAGTCCAATATATTAAACGGGGGTTAACGTCTATATGGCTATATATATATTGATTACACCGGAATTGGGACCTATATGCACAATGATGGCCCTATCCCGCCCCAAATCTTGTCTAGCCCTAAATTTCACTATTCGCATACCTAAACTTAATATTTACAACCCAAAAAATTTGTCCGGTGTCAGCATTTGTGGTCACCATTACACATGCCTTCCCGTTTGCCGCACACCTTGTCCTCGTCGTCGTTTCGTTGGAGTTGTGTTGATGCTTTCTTTCAACTAGGACGAGGTAGGTCAAAGGAGCTAGTGACAATAAAGGTAAACATGACGACATAGGTGGAGGTAATGCCGAAGGAGATATAGTTGATGATGGGACCGACATAGCTAGATGGTGACCATGGCGATTTGGCAACCATGGCTATGGAGGCGGAGATGGAAACGACAAAGCTATGATCGCATGGAGGCAAATGGTAGAGTCGACTGAAAGTATATAGAGCATGGATTAGGGATGTAAAGTGAATTTTGCTTACAAAGTTACGTCAGGAGAAGAAAAGATTATTCGTGTCAGTTCTAACTTAGACCCAACAACACGTGTATTGGTTAAACAGGTATTTTTCGATGGGCTAAAGTAATACATGCACCCTCAAACTATTAACCTAGACTCTTTTGAGTTTTTTTGGTGGCGCATGTGGGGTGACGTCGCTGCTAAAATGTAATGGTACATTGCAATCAACTTTAACTTTTCTATCCATTAAAAAACAACACTTGCAACAATGACCATCTTGCGAGGATTACAAAATAAACGAAAATCAGGAGAGCTGATTAATAGACGCTAAAAGAGCAATTATAGTAGTTGTTTATCACTCGTGTTAGCGCGATAGTAGATTTTGTCTTTCATAGAGAAGATATGTTGATTGTGTGCTACATGGTACATCGTATGGCTACACGGACTTCACATCTCAACGAATCAGGATATTACAACGCAACCGTTTGTTCCTTTTTATATACCATCTTCATTGATGTTTAGCTGAAATAGACTATATTGTATACAACAATCTATACCGATGTATATGTCTAAAAAAACTAGTCTGAACCCCATGAATAGAACCAAGCAATGGCCCCTTTATGTTTCAGAGGTTTGCGTATTTTGGATAGATCCTCTTACATGTGGAGCCACCATACGAGTTGAGTCTCACGCTCTCACCCGACGAGTTGAGCTTCAGGGAGTTTTTTGAAAAAGGGGTAGGAGAACTGCCGTCCTATTTCATTGATCAGTAGAAGAAAATAAAATAAAAAGGCCGTGCAAACACGGGGTACAACCGTAGCGCCCCGCTGCAACCCTGGCCAAAGCCAGACACACCTCCGGCCACCGCCGCACACAACACCTACAGGGTAGAGAGAAAAGAACGCAGCCCTACTGCTGCCATGCACCTAAGCCAAGGCCGAACAAAGAGAGAGATACAGATGAGGGAGAAGAGGGAACACCAACAACACTCACACAACAACAAACGACTCCTAGAGTAGCAGACCTAGCGAAAACCCAAAGTGCAAAACGGCAACCACGACGCCTCCAACGAGGTAGCGACGTGGAGAACCCGCCGCCGTGATACCTCCAACGAGGGGACGACTCCAAAGATGACGCCAACACCAGCCCCAAAAGGGCAAGGCTTTTGCCCAAGACCAACCGTACTAGCACCGAAGGGAAAGGCCGCCGAAGGTCGAAACCACAAGAAGAATTGAGTCGCTGGCCGAAGACGCAGAGCCGAAAAACGCGAACGAACGCTGCCACCCGATGCGGAGGACGCCGTCCACGCCACTGGACACATCGGAGAAAGGGAGGGTCAAGACGGCGAGGATGGGACCGGGCCAAGAGGCAGAGAACGGGGACGTTGCCGGAGAAATGCTCGTCAGCCAAAGTCGTCGAAGAGGGGCCACCACGCCTGGTGGCCAGCGCACGGGGAGCGAAGGAGACCGGCCACCGCGTCACCTAGGCGACACAAGCTGAACCCTGCCGGTAACCCAGAAGAGGCCAACCCACACCACCAAGCACCTCGTAGGGAGGGGACGGCAAGGTGGACGAGGACGGGACTAGGATAGAAAACAAGGGTCTACGTGCCGCTGAGGACGGGCGACGGTCCACCAAGCCACCACGGTAGGAGCCGAGAAGACGTCGAGCACACGTCCCTGGAGCCCACCTACTCCGCCCGCTCCGGCCAGCTACCGAAGCGAGCGCCCCAAGCGGCCTCCACCCAAGGCGGGCTAAGGGAAAGGGGAAGAAGGAAAAGAAGCCGGTGCCGAGCTCCGCCGAGCTACGAGGCCATCGGTACCACGACCCTGGAGTACACTCACTCCGACCGCTCCGGTCCACACACCGCCAGATCCGAGCCTCCCGCCCGTGAATCCGACATCACACAGAGAGCTTCAGGGAGTTGGACGAGACTCCCTGTGATGCTGGCCTCCCGACCCATGATTAGCAAGCGCGAAAGCAACGGGTTTAATCTAACGATCGTCAACGCTACCGCCCACGCGCGCGTGAGCACGCGGCGCGCGATTGGCCAGTCCCCAAGGGCAAATAGCGCCGCATTCGGACCCTCGCTCTCGAGTCCTCGACCGCCTCCATTGGTGGTGGCCGAATTAGAGCGCTGTCAGCTCAAACCCCCCGGGGGGTGCATGCATGCGTGCGTGCTCAATTGTGGCCGGGCAGGCGGTCTCGCCACTGAGAGTGAGCACCCGTTCTTGGCGTGGTTTCGCCTGTTTCAACCACTAAGCAGATATCTCGGGATCAACCCGTGGTTATGGCGAGAAAAGGCTGCTTAACAGGGGCTAAATCTGCACATGTTTGGTCATCCTTCCTTTCTGTCTGCAGCTGCAGCGAGCAGTATCGGCATCGCGCATTCATTCGCGCGAGCCGCCGGGCGATCGCAGACTCGCAGCGCAGGCGCTCTGGCATTGAGTCATCAAGGCCAAGGCCAAGCGCCGTTGATGACACGAGGAGGGATGAATTTGAGAGTATTGGTCCAAGCAAAGAAGCACGTGATTTATCTATTGGTCTATAGATTAATTGAATTAGCACTAATTTTATTCGTGGGCACAGCTACAAGCCTACAATTGAAGGGGCTTTCTCGGTAACGAAGATCATTGAGACAGATTGATTTCATGGTATACTATATTGAGCGTGATGTGTTTTCAAAGATGCATTTTAAATATCAACTTTTTAAATATTACTTCCCCCGTCCACAAATGATTTACATCTAAGAGAAATCATAAAGACCAAGAAAAGCAACTAAAGGATCAACTACTCATTTGATCATCTGGATATTGCTGCGAAAGTAGTGTCATCATTTACTCCTACCATCTCACCCCAAAAGTTGTGTCATCGCACCAATTCAAGAACTGCATACTTGTATCAGGTTCATAATAGTCATAACTCACACATCGACATGAAATTAACTATAACCTTATATGCAATTAAAACCAGGCTAAAACATAAATCCTTTCTGGACAAACCAAAAAAGCTTATATGTAGATTATTTGTGAACGGAGGGAGTAATTTTTTTAGAATTCTATATATGTTGCTAGTGGTTGAACTGTTTTTTGAGCCCCGTCTATGAAAATTTCTAGCTCCGCCACTACTTGAACATATGGTGGTGAACTGGGTGATTTTTTTGTTGAGTACATGGTTCTGATTTTTCTTTCTACTACTTTTTTATAATAATAAGACATTTTAAGTTAGAATCTATTAGATATGTCCTATCAAGTTAAGATACACAGGTACATATAAAAGATGACCTCACGAACAAGAGTCCACGGATCGTCCGCCGTTCTGATCGAGAGGGACGGAAAAGCACAGCCGCCTATGCTTATGTGTCGATAAACAAAGGTTTCGAAGCGTTCATGCACCACTAACAGCGTATAGCACTCTATAGGTTGGGCAGATGAACCCATTAAGAAGCTAAAAGCGAATTGTGTTCATCAGTTCATGGGATTCATCCCCAATCAGCGGCGAGCCGGCGAAGATCAGCAGGTGTTGCACGAGGCTGATTTAGCGCTCCATCCTGATGGTCTGGTGGATAGCTAGCCGCCGGGGAACTGTTTGTCTATTAATTCGTGAGGCAGCCACGAACGAAAAGCCAAGGGCACACGCATGGTTTGGATAACTAGGAAGGCAAGTGCGCCGACACGTGCGGTTGATGTTTAGTGAGCCGAATTTATAACATGTTAAGAGAAAAAAAGTAAAAGGATAATATTTATAAAAAATATAATAGGGAAAAAATAATTGAACAATATTATAAAATTTTAATTGTTCGAAATTTTACAGATTTTCTAAGTTTTCATGGTTTTTTTTCAGTTGAGTTTTTTGGTACGGTCCTAATTCCATTTTTAACATTTTTAAGTGGTCTTAAAAAGGGAAGTATAAGAAAGAGGAAAATAGCAAAGGAATATTATTTTCAAATTTCTATTTTCTGGAAGTTTAAAAATTCCTAAACATTTTATGGATTCTTTTGGTCCTACCACAGTCCATTTTTTAAATTTATTTTGGATTTTTTGGAGACATGGGCAAACAAAATAGAAAAAAATATGTGCTCTAGATAGGAAAGAACAGACCATTTTTAAATTTGAACTTCAAAAACATTTTGGAAGAAATTGAAACTTCGAATGGATGTTCTTTGTGTATGCCGCGGGAGAAACTTCGTGCATGCGCAGTAGGGAAGGCGGGAGGAAAATATGCGATGCAAAATAGGGGAGGCGGGGATTCGAACCCGAACCTCAGCTCTTAGAGCCAACCCAGCTAGCCACCCGAGCGGGGCGCCTGCCTCATTGGTTTGCCGGCGAAAGAAACACTCTTTATATATGTGAAGTTTGGATGGATGACCGAATTTGGACATGACTTATGTAGATATATAGTATATTCAACCAATTTGTAGACAGTGAAATGTTGTTCCATCGGTTTTCTCAGCCACAGTGCTACACTACAAACCAACATGTATAGCTTACTTCAAACCTTCGTTGCGCCCAAATTACTAATATGCCGACATACAATTCTGGCCTCTACAAGGCGAAATATACACAAGCTATGTTCTAAATTAATTACAAAATATCAACATAACACCGACAAGTAGAAATAAAAAAACCAAGGTTAGATAAATTTATCCAGCACAAAGCCTGTTAGGAAGTCTCCAACCATTATTAGCAAAGAACTCCATTGTTGTCACCTCGAGTCATTGACATACCCTGATTATTGTCTTCTTGGCATCATTGTTCTGAAAATTAATCTATTGTAACCAATCCTAACCCCCAGACAATTTCCTCCTCTCAACGACCACAAGTATGAGTAGTCGTTGCTGCCTACTTCCTCATTCCCTCTACCTCTCCTTCCAACTTTTTTCCTAAGATCTGCCAACCTCTTCCGCTGCCTTCCCTCTCCTCCTCTTCATACTACTACTGGCACAACAACAGCCCTAAATTGATCAACTGACCCTATCGACACCTTGTGCAACTGTGTGACTTCCAATTCCAGCTACACAAATCCCCTATGTGAACCGGTTCGGCCGGACCGCAAAGAAGCGAACTACAAAATATTACAACATTTGGCCTATACAAAAATAACAAATTTTTATTTAATTTAATTTAATCTGAAACAAACAAGGCCTTAGAGCCAACCCAGCTAGCCACCCAAGCGGGTGCCTGCCTCATTGGTTTGCTAGCGAAAGAAACACTCTTTACATATGTTAAGTTTGGATGGATGACCGAATTTGGACACGACTTATGTAGATATAGTATATTCAACCAATTTGTAGAGGAAAAATTGGTTGTATGACACTCGGTTGATGTGCATCACAGAAACTAACACTCAGTTGATGTGCCTTTTGATGAATAACACCGGGCACACCTATTTCTTTTATTTATGACATTTTGGACATTTTGTTGGTTTTTCCCTTGTTTTCCATTTATTTTCCACCCATTTGAGATATGAAATGACCAAACTGCCCCTGCCTAAAGTGGTTTGACCGCACCGGGACCGCACTAGCTTCTTTGAGGTCTGACCAAACTGATTCGCATAGGGGATTTGTGTAGCTGGTTCGGTTCGGCCGGACCGCGTCCTCGTATGCGAACCGGTTCGGTCGGACCACAAAGAAGCTAGTGCGGTCACAGTGCGGTCAAGACACTTCAGGCAGGGGCAATTTGGTCATTTCATATCTCAAATGGGTGGAAAATAAAAGGAAAAAAGAGGAAAGACATCAAAATGTTCAAAATATCATAAATAAAAGAAATAGGTGTGCCCCGTGTTATTCATCAAAAGGCACATCAACTGGGTGTTAGTTTCGGCAAGGCATATCAACCGAGTGTTATACAACCAATTTTTCCATTTGTAGATAGTGAAATGTTGTGCCATCGGGTTTCTCAGCCGTAGTAACGCACAAACGTCACACTAGTTAGGCAGAAATTTCAGAGCCCAAAATGAGCTGAAGTCCTGACTGCCGCGAGGAAAACTGCGCATCACTCACTCCTGCCTTTGTGTTGTCCAAAATGCTATAAATCCAGACCCAGCGACGCCTATAATAGCCAAAAAGAAATGCAGAAAGGAAAAGCTGCATCGTCTCACTATCTGACCGCACTACTCGTCCGGAACGATCGTGCTGCATTTAGGAAGACGTCAACTTGAACAGTTCGGATTCTATACGTGTCAGTCTTCATTGCATCTCATGAACAAACAGCTTGATCTAAACGGCAGCTTTGAGGTAAAAGTAAAATATAATCGACACGACTCTCCTCGCTCGATTGAAACGGAGAAAATTTCGGTCGTTTTACGTTAGTTAAAAACTAAATTTACATAGAATTTGATGTGGTATAAAAATACAAACAATTAGCTAGATGATATTAGTTGTTGCAAGTTAATTCAAAAGAAAAAAAGACACGTAAGAGGCTACCTATAAAACTGATGGTATGTGCCAAAATAGTACATAAACTTTTTTGCAGTGAAATTATTTTTTACAACATCGAACAATATTCAAATTTAGTTATTTACTAGCGTCGACTGAGATTGAAAAAAGAGGACTGAAACATGCCACTGAAAGAATCTGCTAAGACAAAAAGATGGGTTGTCAAAAAGGTAGAGAAGGTAGAATGGATAATTTGATCAAATCTAGTATGGATAGTACATGCACGATAGTTGGAATCGACGGCTCTCCTAAGCTCTCTCATGTGGAATTCCCAGAAAAGAGAATCAAGTTGGTCTTGCGAATATGTTGATGCACTATATTTCTATTTTACCTATTTTTATGCGACTAACAAGGAACAATTCGAAACATAGCTACCATGGCTCGGTCAGGCCCATGCTATTGGCCTTGATTCAGCTAATTAAATTATAATTATAATTCACGGCAATAAATTTGATTTTTATAAGTGATCAAACGCTTTGATGTTTTGTAGTGATTTTAAAAGATATTAATGTTTCTTCTCGAAACTCTCTAATATAATTAAAACTAATATGCACAACTTCTTCTTTTTAATTTTACTCCGTACGTAATAAGCATCCGAGCAAAAGCCCATCACCATTTATTTTATAATCTACGATGTTTTTAGCTAAACCAAATTAAGATAATTGTAGGCAGCATGCACAATAATATAAATAGATAGTCAGTCGTTGCATATACTTCTTACCCACATCACATCTATAGACACGCATAAATGGTTGCTCTGTGCAGTGTGTCGTTTCTATATTTGTCCCTGGTCTCTCTATATGCAATACAGTTTTATGTATCTTTATTGTAATTTTTTAAATTCTTATCTCTTGTTTTCTATTTCTCCCATCCAAATCAACTCAAATCTTATGTGGCAAGGCTACTTAACAGTGAATTGTTGTCATGAACGTGCAAAACGAGATGCCATCCAACAGTGCGGCAGTAATTGACAGTGACTAAGAGTAATTGAGTTGAAAACTTCTTCTTTCTCCTCTCTTGTTGCAATACATCGAGAGGGATCAAGACGGCCTTTGTGAAGCCGGCATAGTTCACTCTGGCGATCGACTTCTCGGGCATCTAGGATGAGCGTGGCTAGTCGATCGATTACACCAAAATATGTATAAGGGTAAGTGTTCAGTGAGGGCCTAGCTGATATGGCATTCCTTCTCAAGGAATATTACGAAGGGCAATGGCAGGTGGATCCAAGTCTGACAATGGTGTTTAGCAGGGCATCTCCTTTGCCATCGGCAAGAAATGTGGCGATGGAAATGGGAAAAATGGTGTGTTTCTTGCACTTTGGTTCTATGCGTTATGTAGTTGTAACTCATATCTCATAGGGACATTTCTGTAAATTAGGTTGTTCCGGCTACTATTAATTAGCAATGAAATTTCCCTTGCTGAAAAGAACTAAAAGCAGCTGAGCTAATGGAACTACTACTGTAGATACATATATGTGGCGACATGATGCGTCACATTGGAATCTAGCTAGACTCCCCCAACATATCAACTCCCACTGATGGGGAGGTTTCTTTTGCTGGCCTTCACTCAGTGGCCGGCCCTTGCAACTTTGTTTCCAAGAGACCGATGCATGGTGTCCCTCGAAGTGCCACGAATGTTTCTGTGTTTACTTGTGGACGTGATTATTCTCGCACCCAGTGAGGCAGTGATATATGATAGAATTGGCACGAACAGGAAGTGCATGGTTCGTTGGTTGGTGACTTCGAAAATTCATTTTGGTGTGTCTTGATGGTTTCTTGTTGGAATGTTGGCCCTGGTGTGATATGATTAGGCTGATAATGTTATATTCAAAATCCTCTGCAAACATGAATATAGCATGCATGTGAGGTGATTTAAAATTAATACAGAAGAAAAAAAAGGGCAGCTGTTTTACTCCAAGCGAAATTAATAGATTGTTCATAGGCTACTTTATATTTTCTTTTCTTTGGTGTATGCTGCCCCGGTCTTATTGAACGTACCTAACATCCTTTTCTGCAGGAAAGACATTATAGTTAATCACAAGCATTTCACGTGTTAATTTGCTCTGCGCAACGCCCTCAATCACACCATTTTTTTTTTGGACCAAGACAATTTTGAAATGTCAATATAGTAAACTCAGTGCACTATATTTGTTTATGACATCTACAAGAAATTCAGTCCGATGGCATATGGTATACATATCCAGTTGATAAACAAGTACTATCCACGGGAAAAACTTATCTCTGGAGATTCGCATATATTTGGTGATTTTTGGCCTTACCGGTGAGGTCTGGTAAAAAAAGCACCTATCAATTTTTTTTGGCGAATTATAATTTAAACAAAATTTCCCCTGAACTTTGGTGATAAACTGAAATTTCATCCAAAATTTTGCTGTTGCCAAGAACTTTAGAAATTTCAGCCCAGAAAAACCCACACATTCAAGTTTCATTAAAAATGTGTCAAAAAAATCCGGTAACAGCTGATTTTTGCTCGTGCCGCTAACCCCAGTGAAAATGGTACTGTTTTTCCTGGTTATATCTCGCCAACCTAACATCTGTCTACCCACTTTTCGCATGTCCACACAGTAGGATCAGGGCATCATTTTTTTTACGCTAATTAAGTGCTCTTTAGGAGCATATGTTCTTCTTTCATTTGAGTAGTCAGTAGTGGCATTCCATCCGATCCTATACTAGCTAGGAGCTTTGTTGCATGATCTATTACTGGATGCAAATCCGAAGTTAATTCTAAGAATATTTGGTGGCAAATAATTAAAGACAATCGATCGAGATAATCCCGAACTGAAGCTGAAAAACGTCTAGGAACTTTTGTGACAATCAAGATAATAGTTAGTTTATTGAGTGTATATTGTTTTTCTTTTGATCACTACTTTAATTATTGGGAAAAAGATACATCGTGCTAACAAATGTTATAAACAAATTTGCATTGCGGCAGTACAAATATTCCTATTTTGCTAACTAGTACTCCCATCATAACAAAAGAAAAACTTGACGTTTTAAACATTAACATGGTCTTTGAAATACGACTTTGATAACTAATTATCATTGTAATTTATTTATAAAGTTTATAAAATATGAATATAAAATTATGTTTCAAGATGATGAATCTATATGTATGGTTTTCATGTATCCAATCCAAATAGTTTAAAAGATTTGCACACTGATGTTTTGAAACTTTGACTAAGGACAAGTTTAAAACATCTATTTTTTGTGATATGAAGGGAGGCCGAACCATACATAATTAAATTTAAAAATGGTAATTTACCACATACATATTTTTTTTTCTACTTTGGCATGCTACTCGAGATAAAAACCTTCGCCATTTTTCAAAGTATAAGTAGATATTTGCAACAATCTAAAAATATAGGTGTGGCTGTTGAAATTTTTTTTCTAACATTTAATAGCATGTATACCACTGTTTTTAGAAAAACAAAATGCTCAAACACTAAAACAAAACCGTTCACTTCATGTCAAGTATCGATAGACAGTATGCGCAGAGCTTAGTAAGGGCGAGGTTGGTTCTAGCGCCCCCGTAATTTTTTTTACCGTTAAATACGTATAATGTAGTATAAATTAATTTCAACTTACTAAAATGGCTCCTCCTTTAGCTATCTTCCATGGATTATCAACCTCCCTTACCCTCTTCCAAACCCCAAATCTTCATTGAAGCTCAACCACTGACTATCAATGGCTTAATGCTTCCAATTTACGCAATTCTTTCTACCTGAAAATAGTTACTATTATATACGCAGCTAATTCTAGATCTAACGACTTAATTGTAGGTACTTTTTTAGAACACATAATTATAGGTGTCGTCGTCTCGAGTCTCGAAAACTATATATAGTTTCGCGTGGCAAATGGAGGTAGACGATTTATGTGCCAGCACGACAATCCCATCAGCTAGCACTTCATCAAATGGAACATTAAGGAGCAGTATCCCCAAGAATTTGGCAAGAGGAATTAGCATCTCCTCAGTGGCAATTTTAATTCTCAACTTGCAGCACCTCGGCTCCCAAAACTCTACTATATATTAAAACGACTAGAAACATTTTGGTTGACCTTGCAAGTCCACATGCTTTGATGCTTCCGTTTTTCAATTCCCCTGTAGGAAAGAAGTATGTATATGCATGTATAGTCAGCAGTACTTTGCTATTAGGGTTATTTGACAGTCTTCAATTACATTCTACTATGATATAGATATGATCCAGAAGGATCTGACTGTAGTGGTAGAATAGGATATATTAGAATTTGTTGATCGTAATCTTTTCGATATGGTTCTATCTTCATCTCTAGGACTGCTTGTGATTCAATCTACCATGTGCTTATATAAATGCCCTCGAGACTCGATACAAATCATCTAGAGTGTGATCCACTGCAACATATTAGAGGCTGTTCGCGAGCCGTTTTGTATCTGATTTTCTGTGTGTGATGATGAGATAGAACATTTGACAAACTAAATTATTCGACTTCTTTTTATAGAATCTTGAAGCAACCCAGATTTGTTCCAACTAGAATTTTTATGGGTCATCTTCGATTACAATCGCAAGATCATTTTTTCAAAGGAGATCGGTTTGTGTCGCCCTACTGCCCTATTGATAGATTCTTGGCTCTAGATTTCATCTGCTAAGCACTAAGAGTGTAGAAAAAGCACTGAGCGGCATGTCTAAGGAGGCAACAGAAAAGAGAGAGGATAGTACATAAATTAAAGTCTCTATTCTTGATCATCAAAAGAACTATTATAGCAGAAGGGATAGAGGTGACAAAATCGGTGGTGACACGTGTCAAGGTGGATTTGTGTTCACGCACATATAAACGTAGCAATTTTTGGTTGAATCAAATTACGCTAAAAGATCCTAATTGCCTCCGCTTTATAGTTATTTTGCTTTCAAGGTCACTATTAGGCATGCCTTCAGCCCCACCTCAAATTTCATTCTGCGTTTGTCACCGTCGACATTGGCTACCTGACATGCTCCCTTCATGGCTATGACCATGAGCACCTCACTCTCGGGTAGCCCACCATTGACATCAATCAGGCCATTAATTAACTATTTGAGCAAACTCATTGGCTTTATCTCCGGTCTAAGCATGCACGACGCCCCCGCTATGACTGAGGGAGAGTGTTGGCTTTCTTCGGACATTTTTTTCTAGTCTAGCATGCGCGATGCTCCCGCTACGATGGCGCGGGAATGTTAGATTATATGGTATGGTCCGATCGGATTCAACTATTATGATAGGATAGGATATATTAGGATTTTGATTGATTGTAATTTCTCAGATATGATTCCATCTTTATTATATGATTGCTTATGATCCAAGCCATCATGTACTTGTGTACACACCCTCAAGGCTTAATACAAATTATCCATTGGGTGATCCACTGTAGCATGTTTACTCTCTTACACATCCAACTTTGTAATCTCCATCTTCAAATAATAATTTCTTCTACGGGCGTCTTTGATTTGCAGGATACTAACAACTAACAAGGCATGAAAAAAATAGGATTGTGACGTTTAAGAATGTTAAATCCAGCATGATTGAAATCCACGAGATCTATATTTAAACATGCCATTTGATTATACCATTGAAAAAATAGGAATTTTAAGATAACACATTAGTTGAGTAGACAGAGAATGGAGAGAGGGGGGGAGAGAGTGTGTGTTTATTTTTAAATTCAGGCGAGCGCTAGCGTCCGGACGTCCGCACGCCCGCCGGACCAACGACATCCGTTGGATCGCCGTGCCCGCGTGGATCGAACGCATGCATGTGCTCCCGCGTGAATGGAAGAAGGCGCAGCGCTGCTAGTCGTCGTTTGATTAAAATCCCGATTAAACTTCTGATTTTTGTACAAAATTCAAACAGTGTTCAAAATACGTGAAATAAATTTCATAATTCTTCTAAAATCGAGAGCAACCCATTTTAAATAATTTTTGAATTTTTTGAATTTTTTTCACTTTTTCATTTTTTTTGATGTGAACTTGGAGAAGGCACTTATGAAACTTACATCTATACTAGCGAAACTTGACCGTGTTTTGATGAAACTTGGCCGTGTTCTGATGAAACCTAATGAAACTTCGATGAAACTTCGATGTAACCTGATGAAACTTGGATGAAACCTGTTGAAACTTGATGAAACTTGAATTGACCTGATGAAACTTGAAAAAACTTGGATGAAACCTGATGAAACTTGACAGTTCGGCAAAGTTTTACGAGTATGAAACCCAAGTTTTACTAGGCGAAACCCAAGTTTCAGTAGGCCAACCCCAAGTTTCATCAGATAAGTTTGAAGAGTTATATGGCAACATATATCTTGTTTTGTTCGTAAAAATACGAGGAACATGTTGGTGCAAACGGTTTGTGGATTGGAGCATCCAGTCAAAAATTATGGTTGTCGAAAGAAAAAAAAAAGGCCATGGGACCCATTGCATGCAGCACAGTGCTCGCGCGCTGCATGCGCTAGCGCGAGTCCGGTGCGCCGGGAGACCGCACAGAAGTGTTTTCGAATTCTCAAGGGAAAAATAAAAGGATGATGAACTCATGCTTGAAATCCTCCATTTCATTCCTACGGAATTCCTTGCACGCAAGGATTCAAATTAAACAACTTTTTAGATTTCTTTGGACAGGATTCCTCCTCTTATTTCCCCCTTTGAAGTCCCTTCAAATCAAAGAGATCCTCTTATAGCTAAAAACCATAATTACCTTTGCAAATCTCACGTTTAAACAACGACTGTAGTATTAACCATTGGACTATGTGCGTGTATTTTCTAATTATCCACTATTGAGCCACTGAGGCCTACACAATATGTTGCTGGACAGCGGGGCCCTTGCAGTGGACAATCACTTCAATCATCCAAAAGCTTCATTTTTGCTGCATGCCTTTGCCCAAAGTGACCACTTGGATGGCGTCACAACACCTTGCCATCCAAATCCAATTGGCAGCTAGCTGCAGCCACATATAATGTAACATTACGTATCAAATTTTTTTAAAAAATATTGATGCAGCATTATTTGTGACTTTATCTTGTGGACAATGACCGTTCCCGTTGTGGCGTTATCTCTAGGAGAATTCAACAACGGTTTAGTAATTTGGATACGCAATAGGTTAGCTGTTCTACAAACTCCTTGTTATAACTTCATATAAAGCCATTGCATGTTTAACTGAACAGACAATGCTCATGCTCCTTGTTGAAGGAACTTCAAATGCTAGTTCGCCACAAATAATTCGTAGGAAACCATGTATTAGAGCATATACAATTGATAGTACCTTAGTTGCCTGTAGACTATAGTAGTCACCATATTTTTTGACATGGATGGGAGAGAAAGAGGACGTCTCTATGCATATAGTCAACTCTACCATAAAAATTGAGAAAAAAATTCATTAATTAATATAAGTGAAATTGGACCGTCTATAGAGATAATGAAGAGACGACCCCCTGTAAAGTTATGTACACATATATCTATATATGGTATGAAGAAAGATATAAATAACTGTTGTTTATACCATTGTAAATGTTCTTAAGCGAAAGGACAAGGACATTGGTATGTACAAAGGCATAACCAACGCCGTTTGCTCTATAGTTGCTCCACTAACTATCCTTTGTTTAACCTCAAGGTGCCTAGCTATCCACAAGCCAGCAAGTGGCTGTCCCTTGTGAATTTACAGACAACTATGGGAAAACAAAAAGGCTCTTGCTTTAGCCATGCAATAATTTACTGCAAATTTTAAAGTGGTAACCGAAAGCAAGGTATCTCTCTTGAAGAATATGTGAAAGCCCGGGTTTGGCATGGAGAAATATCAAGAATCTATTATTATATTTAAGCAGAGTTAAATAGAGCCACCACATTAATTCTAAAATACTATAAATCTATCTATTATCTATTACTTCCTCCGTTTTTTTTATTTGACGCCTTTGACTTTTTGGTATGTCTTTGAGCATTCGTTTTATTCAAAAATTTTGTGCAAAGATGTAGTCCATATTAAATATGGAGTAAAATACACGGGCAGTCTCTAAACTATGAGTCGATTCTCATCCAGGTCTCTAATCTATGAAATTGCAGTTTTGGGTCCCTAATATTTTTAAGTAGGTCCATGTCACATAAATTACTTAACAAATTCAGAAAAAATCCTAAAAATACAGGAAATAGTAAAAAAAATGAAAATTCATAAAAAATAGAAAAAGTAGCACTTGAGGTGATCAAACTATTTTATGTTTCTTTTTAATATCTTTATGTTTCTTTCATATGTTTATGCTTTTTTATGATTTTCCATGATTTTTTATCGATTTCTCATTTTTAATGATTTTCCCTTGTTTTACGATTCTTTTGATATTTTCTATATGTTTTTAATGTTTTTTCTGTTTTTTCCTTTTTATGATTTTAAAAATAATTTTCCCACATTTTAATGTTTTTCATTTTTAATGATTTTTAAAATGATTTCCACGTATTTTATTTTTAAAATGATTTCCTCCTTTTAAAAACTATTTTACGTGACATGTCAGCGCCACGTCAGCTAGTTGACACATGACAAGTTTGGACCGGAACGGACCCGGTTAAAAAGATTAAGGACCCAAAACTGCAATTTCATATGTTGGGGACCTAGATGAAAATTGACTCATAGTTTAGGGACCGTCCGTGTATTTTACTCTTAAATATGAGATCATGACGGTAAATACGTGGCACACATTGTTTGATAATAAAATTCACCTTTGATGAGACCGACTTAAGTCAAGTCATGCAAAAAAAGGCAAATATTCTCTTTGATACGCCAAGATATACAGAGATATCTAACTTCTTTTTTAAAATTATGTAGATGATACAGAGAGATCTAGCTAGGAGAAGGATCTATGAAGGCACATATACATTTGGATGTGGTCTCACTGTTCATGCATTCATATCCATATCAGCTATAGCCACCAAACTCTAGCTCGATCAACAAGATTCTCAAAATTGATTCTCAAAATTCTAAGGAGGACAATTATTTTTATATAGCTCAAGTGCTCAACATGCATGGTGGACTGAGCTAAAAGTCCTCTCTCTCTCAACATGGAGATAGAGAGAGAGCATTGTTTCTCTCTCTATAGGCAAGCAAAGCTATCGTCCCAGCCACACTATAAAAGGCCCTCACCAACCCATGGCTTCTTCTCATCACCCAGAGCCAAAACCACGAGCATTAGCAAAGAAACGAGAGCAAGATGTACCACTACCACCATGGCGAGGTGGCCAGCCTTGGCTTCCTCTCGCCGCCGAACCCTTCATTCTTCGCCGCTCACCACCACATGAACATGGCCTTGCCGCCTCAGGCCTACTTCCCGCCCTCCTCCGAGCCATCGGCGACGCTCCAAGAAGCAGCCGTCTCCGCTCTCCTCGCCACCGCCGGCGCCGGCGGCGTCGACGACGCCTTTGATCAGCTTGAGACAATCCTAGAAGAGGCGGCCCACCTCGCCGGCGGCGGCAATGGCTCCCCCAGCTCGCGCTCCGGCGGCGGCGGAGGAGCGTACCGCCAGCCGCCGCCGCCACCGGCGGAAGAGGAGCGGCGGCGGCGGCGGATGGTGTCGAACCGGGAGTCGGCGCGGCGGTCGCGCATGCGGAAGCAGCGGCAGCTCAGCGAGCTGCGGGCGCAGGCCGCGCACCTCCGCGGCGCCAGCCGCCGCCTCCTCGACGAGCTCAACCGCGCATTGAGGGCGTGCGCCGGCGCCCGCCGCGAGGGCGCGCGGCTCAGGGAGGAGAAGGCCGAGCTGGCCAAGAAGCTGGAGCAGCTGCTGCAGACGGCGGCGAGTCAGACTCAGAGCAAGGCCTCCCCCTCGGCCTCCAGCAACCACAGTACTAGCTGCTCCTCGGATCCATGCAAGAACAGCACGGTCACCACTGCTACCGAATGAATATTCAGATTATCCATCCAAATTTTCACTTGAGAGGATAGAGGTTATTAATATTACTGCAGCAATAAGAGTATATATGTTGGCAACGTATTCAGTGGTTGCCAATCCGAATGAATACCCAACATATTCAGTGGTTGGTGCTGGTCCGTTGGGATGAGATCCAAGGGCCGAGGATTGATGTTTGCATTTTTGCACTGAATATGTTGCCATATATGTTTAACTAAACAAGAGGATAATTAATGGAGACATGCATGCTGATGCACCCTACGCGCGACCAATTTTTCTATTTGGAGAATTTTTTTTGGTAACTACTTTGGCACTTGTCTTTTGAGGATAAATTTGTAGCATGGATCAGATGTACTGTTTGCGAGTTGCAATTAATCAATAGAACAGTAGGAACAATTAGTGAGCAAGAAAGGATCATGAACCAATGAGAACGAGGAGTCGTGTATAAGCAGACTTGCAATAATGCTTCACAACTATGAAGAGAAAAATGGCGACTTTCACTTGATGATGTCATGAGCTCAACTTGCATGTAATGGATCCTATGCTTTGCGATTGCTAATGGGCTGTATACTTTGTTGATGTAAACTTACCTACCTGCTTATGCTTTTCTTCAGTAGTTCAGTCTCGCGTTAGCTGTTTAACAATGCAGTAATTAAGGTTAAAATAAGGTTCGGCATATGTATCAAACCATTTCAGTATATGAGTGTAGCATCAAGATCTGAACCACATATCCCGTTCAGTGAGATGCTTATCGGATAGGATTCCATAGAATCTTGAGCGGGGGAAAAAGGTTTCAGTAACTTGTGCTCCAAGACAAATCTACATTTTTTACGAAGAAAATTCGGATGCAAAATGCATAAAGGTGACAGTTCTATTTGTCCAATTTGGAGAAGGGCAAACGATGATTCAAAACAAACCCAAAAAAAAAACATGATAATGCTCTTGCAAACACGCGCTACTCTGAAGGTTTCTGAACCATCGATGCACCGTCAAATGCGTGAAAACTCTTCATACACCTTGCGAGAAGTGAAAAGAAGTATACAGTTCAATCGCCAGACTGTATGGTACCGTTCGATCGCCACTGTGTGGTGTGGATGAAGATAGGCACGGCACCAGTGCACCAGCACTGAGAAGGAAAAAAATGCAGAGCAGAGCACAACAAAACAAATGACAAATCTAGAGCCTTGTGATGCGATGCACTGGAAGTGTAAGTGCAAGTGCGGCATCAGCTCAAGGATGTACGTGTGGACACAACGGAGAAAGGAACCCACCAGGTTGAGATGCTTACATCACAGGGCCCAAGCAACAGTGTCAAAAGGGCTCAGGGGCCCCTGCTTGTGCTGCGCAGGGTGGAACAAGCACCAATGCACCATGCAATGTCTCGAGGCGGCAGCAATGGAGCTTTCTCACAACAGGATGAAACAACTGGAAAGTACAGGAGCACTTCAACAAACCACCCCTCCCAGGAGCCAACTTACCAGTGCGGATACAGTTGCATGAAGATAAGAACGGATGCAGCTCAGGTAGTCAGGTCAGGTGTGCTTGACCATCCATCTGCAGATCTGATCATCATGATTCCAGGGGCACTCGCAGATTGCAGGTTGTAGCTTGCCATGGATGTTGCATAGATGCACTGAGATGATTGGTATTGGAGGGGGTGGAATGCTGGTACAGGAAACAGAATATTGGACGACAAGGTACTAAAGTCCTACAAATGACAGCATTAAACATAGAAGGAATCGAAAAATATGCAAAGATTGAGGCATGACAGGTAAAAAGTTGAAATTGTCCTGGCAAAGGAATATATCAGTATCAGTATGCCCTAGAAAGGTCTACAATACAGAAGTACCCTTGGTTAAAACATCTCCAAAGTTAATTTAGGCCATCTGGTAATTTACATGCATCAGGTCACTTGCTTTAAGAATATCATGTAGTTGTTAGCGAGGTGAGTACCCAGCCATCGTCCCATCAGGAGTGCAAGTTTGCCGCTGGCCAGGTGTTAGGGTTTTTTTTCAGCCAGATGATCTACTTATTTCTTCAACGAAGCTTGATCAGTCAGAGGAGGATCATCCTTGGCAGAGCCAGTTGTCAGCGATGAGGAAATGTCCTCAGTGCAGTTATTCTCCCCACAAAATTTTGCTGGGTCCACAAACAAACTTGTAAATGGCCACCTAGGAAACAAAAAAATGGATGCTATAATTAAATTTCCAAAGACTATTTGAATAAGTTGTAAAAAACACTACTTGAAGAACAGACAACAAAGGTAGGCAATTGCACCTGCTTAACTGAATGGTCTCAGACTGGATATTAATTTCTTCAAACACATCACCTGTACACAGAATGGAGAAAATGAAAGGAAAAACTAGTACAATACAACTCAGCCAATATTTAAGAATAGAACGAGCATTTGAAGTCAGAAAATGAAAGCAAAAATTTGCTATCACACCAGATTTCTGGTTATCTCAAGGCAAATGAAATGGATGTTTCTCAACAGATGGTTCATACATAACATTAATGCTATAAATGATTGATATTGATGTGCGCTTCAGAAAACATGTAATGAGGGATCGCACTGTGCACTTCTAGCATGAAGATTTGACCTGGCAACTTGGAATATATTGGGTTCGGTTTAAATATCATTAGTACATCTTGATGCAAATTGAGGCAAGAATCTTGATTCAGGTTATTGTTTTTGGATCCCGATATCAGATTTCTCTCTCCCCCTCCATTCCACCCTTCCACATAAGACTTAACCTTGGAAAGGAATTACTCCTAGGCTTTAACAGAGTTTGTTCATACTAAGTGATCATGAATATAACCTGGAGGATCCATTTTAATTCAACTCTTTTTCTAAGCAACAGTGCAGAAAAGCCCCCAAAAAAATGCAACAAGCAGATATCAGATTGCCAGGAATAAACAAGCAAAATTGTTCTGGGCCTTATTTACCATGTGATCTAAATATCATTAGAGTAGAGAGCACTAGTACCTTTATCAAAAGCATTTCTAGAGAAGTATTTGGCCTTCAAACGAGCTGCAAGGACAGCCTGATATTTTCCAACTTTCTCTTCATGCTCTAGGGCTTCCGCTTCCCTGTTCAGAGTAATACAACAAATATTTTACTGTCAGGATTTATGACTTCTGGTAGCTAACTTAAAATACAAAATAGAGTTTGTCTTCCACAGGCTAAAAACTCAACTGGCATGTTTTACTCAACCGACATGGTTTCAACATAACCTTTGTGATAAACAACTTGATGGCAATAAAAGAAGACTTGAAACTCAAGCAGAAGTGTCCTATCCAATGCTATGCTTACAGCATCCTTTTTATGATGAAGGTTAAGATGGGTATATGAATTCGTGAAATGTGTGATGTTAAGCCCAGAAAAAAAAACATAGAAATTCTTTTACAACATCTTTAAAGCAACCATGAATATTATGTTCACTCAAAGTTTAAGTGCCCCCTTTCCAAACCCCCTAGGGCCATTTCTGAGGACAGAAAAAATTGTTGCTATGGTAAGATTCCACAAGAATATTTTAAACTCATTGGCGCTACATTTCTGCAAATCAGATTTGTCACACTGAAAATTTGCTACATAAACCAAATGAAAGGCTACAGGACCAAATTAAGGCCATCTTTGATTCATGGTTTCAGTTTAGTTTTGGTTGTAATCAGAAAAGTTGAGGAACTTTAAAAAGAGGCATGGAAAATGCTAAAAACTTTTTTTTGGAGATATTTGAGAAAAACCCTACAAAGCCCTGAAAAATTGTGAGATCGGTATAGGTGTTTCTTGACCTTGCGAAACATATGAAACACTCATTAAACACAACACACATGAAATGCTTATGAAACACCGTATAAAATACATGATTCTAAAAATTATTTCAAAATGTTACGATGAATAGACTATATAAAAAATAACAAGATGTTCAAATTTTCAAACCAAATAAAACCTGAACTAAAACCACGAATCAAAGAGGGCCTAAATCATCTCATATCATTCTGAACCATTCTTGTCTGTTCACACTTGTTTTAGCACCACGTCCAGGAGGACGAACAAACAGGCAACCGCTTTAGCAATTATTTTGGTTATGGGGCTTGCTTGCCAATATGTACCAGCTATCATTCTAGCAATCCACCAACTACTGCTCACTTCTTCCAATCCAAGTCATAGACAAGCAAAAGGTTAACACTTCCAACTCAAGACAACACAGAGTAGTGCGCTTCCTTATTAAACCCAGAACCGCTTACTAATGGAGATATACTACGGAATACGGAGCGCATCATTCATGGCGGCAATTGCACGAGCACAAAACGCGCAATGCAGAAAACCAGAAAAAAGGGTAAGCAGAAGGGAGACCGTGGGGGCATTACGAGCTATCCTCCCACGGAAGCGGTGGTGGCTTCGCTTCCTGTGCGTCGGCGACGGGGGCGGCGGCGGCGGCCCCCCTCTCCTGCACGGTGAAAGATCGGGAACCCTAAGAGAGTGGCAGTAAGGTGAGCAGCGAGACGAGCGGACAGAGAGAGAATGAGGGGTGCGGGGAGGGGGGCACCTTGGCTGGCTGACACTCCCCCGGCGAGGTGTAGAACGCGGACGGCGCTGCTCCCGGCGGCGGGGCGCCGGCGGTGGGTGGCGGCAGAGAGGACGCCATTCGGCGGCGGCTAGCCGGTGACCGAGTAGACAAGGAGCACGCGCATCGCTGACTTCTAGTAGTCTCTGCCGTTCTCTGCCGTGAGTCGCATCGGGCCGTCCATCCAAGAATCCACGTCTCACGTTTCTCACCTCCATCGCCACCGCTCACTCGCCGGTCTGTCTCTCTCTCTCCCCCAGTCCTGACGCGCTCTTCCCCGCCGCCGCCGCCGCCGCCGGCGGAGAGGGTTGAGGCTTCCCCGCCGGCGCTAGTAGTCTCCGCTGAGGAGGATGCGGAGGCCGGCGCGCTCCGCCGCCTCTGTTCACCGCTCAGGTAGTTGCCTCATTGGTAGCGGGTAATTAGCAGCCGCAGGGACTATGCTAACCACTGACAATAAGCCATCACATGTTGAGTACTAATTTTGCTTTAGGGATGATGAGATTTGCTGCTCAACTACGATCCAATTAGACTTCTTTATTAGCCTGAGCTGTGCACGTTTTCTCTGGTCACAATAGGATGTTGCCATGTTGCCAACTTTCTTCTCTCTCTCCTTTCATTTTCATTTCTTTTAAATTTCTTTGTTCATAGCGTAATACCTTTTTGAGTGAGTAATATATGCCTGTTGGTAATTTATGTAGTCTTTTTCTAAAAAGAAATAGCAGCATGAAGTAAATGAGGATGGTTCATTTGTTTGGGAAGCTTTGTTCTAAGAATACTTTTCTGCCAGTAACAGGTGGTCCATCCATGCCAGTGGCTTCAAAAGGCTGAATACTTCCCACCTTCATGACTCCATGTAGGCAGCAAGGCACATGCATACTGATACTATCATCAGAAATTCAGATTGGTCACCAATTAGACTCTACAATTAACAATTTAACATGCAAGCACCACAGTTAATTTTGTTATTGGCCCCAGAAGATACAAGACTCTGAGCTCCATTTTTATCTGAAATGTGTTCATTGTTGTTTTGGTTTTGCGTTGACCTTGCTGTTTCAGTTAGAAACTCTATAGTGTGAGGGCTGATTGCCAAGATCTTAACCAAAGCTTCTTGATTTCTTGTGCGTTGCTTCCTCTTCCAGGAAAGAGAGAATGCTGTTCAGGATTCAGAGGGATGCACATGAACGATGGCAAAGCTGCTTCCCTTGTCGTGGATTGGAAGGAATCATACATGCATAGCAGGTGATAGCTGGACTCGCTTATACCGCCTCTGTCATACTTCATTACGTTTCTAATTATGAAGATTTCTATTGTCAAATTATTGGGGTGAGGCTTAATTGCGGCATTTTATTGCCACCACATATGAGATGATGCAACGTACGTTGTTTAATTCTTGTATAAAGTATAGCAGCTCATTGCCACATTACATTAAGGTTCGGTGCAAAAGTGGCGCATTAGCTGTACCCATGTTGCTCTTTCTATTTATTCTTCTAGAACATGTGTTCATTTCTTTTTTGTTTGGTGTAGCTAGAGAAAAAATTATGAGAGCTAGGTTTAGTACATAAACCAGCTTACATCATTGTTGGTTTGTTTATGGCTATTAATTAGCTCGTCTGTGTGATGGGACGAATCATTGTTTCCACCCTGTCTACAACATGTGCAGCAATTGCTGCCTTAATGCTGCATGAGTGGCATGGTTAGACAAATATTCCCCCTCTTCTGGAGCTTAGGCCACATAATTCTTCTGGTGGATTGTGAGGATACTTTACCACATGATTGGCATCCAACAAAATTAGCTCAAGGCAAGGTCACCTGCTCTCAGCATCTTCTTAGCGCAAATGCTCAAGAATGTGAGTTGGCAAGCAAAGTTTTCAGAAAATATGTAAGTTATGCATGTTCCTGTTTCTTCATCATTGGGTTGTGTTTAGGTAGTGATGAATCATTGTGGCATTGGACAAAAAGGTAGAGCTATAAGCAATTTTATTTTTATGAAAATCATGAAAATGCTATGCGAGTGATTTATCTTGGAAGGATGATAACCTGTGGGTAGCATGTAGCCTATTTCTTTAATAATAAAGTTGTAATAAAATATGCATTACGCACTGCTGACTTTCTAGACACTGGGAAGCAGAGGACAATTAAATTGACCTAGCTGCTTATCTTTCATGCTTCAATGCCTCACAGCGTGAGCAAATCTACCTGGTCAGAATGTTACTCCAGAGTTAGAGCAGTGTTCATTAATATCTAGGAACATAGGAGAAGATTGCTAGTTCTGCAAGCAACATTAAAAGCAGGGCATTGAAGGATAACCGAAGGTTACAGTAGATTTACATGGTGGTAAACAGTTAACCTACTGCTGGGTGGTGGTCAACCATGGGAGAAACACTATGGAAGGCAAAAATGAGGGCCCAAAAAAGCCTTCCTTTCTCCATGCTCCTAACAAAGGATTCCTCCATCTCAACAAGAAACGGTAAAGATGCATAAAGAGAGACATATTCCTAGTACAGTTACTCTAGTGCATTTACCAAAAGAAGCTTGTTCTTGATGAGCTGCCTCTCTTGTTATGGCTTCTCCTGGAGGACTTCCCCTCTCCTGCTTTCTCCGCCTTGCCGGCTTTCTTGCGGTGGCTCGTCGAGAAGTTTGTATGCATGCCTTCTTCTCCATGATCCTCCTTGCGGTGGTTGCCATTGTCGTCGTCATCGTCACCGCTGCCGTTCTTTCGGTCGTCTTCCTCTTGTTTGCCGTCAGGCTTGGAAGGCACCTTCACTTTGGCTGGTCCAGTTGAAGCATCAGAAGCAAGGGAGTCATCGTCACCACCATCGTCATCGTCTTCATACGCCTTGCCACTTCCCCGGCCGGTGATGTAGCCATAGCCATCATCCACATTGCTGCCTTCGCTGCCACTCCCCTTGCCGCCGCCGTCGTCGTCCCCATGCATGGGGGAGGCAAGGTACATTGTCCACCCGGACTCGCTGCTGTTGCAGCCCTCGCCATCATCCCCAGTGATATGGGATGACTCCATTGGCAGGAATGCAATGCAAGGGAAAGGTGAGAAACAATAGAGAAAAGAACACAAAGGCCAAAGCTTAGCCAAGGGAAGCAAGCAAGCAGCAGCAGCAGCAGCAGAAGTGTAAAGAAAGGAAGAGAGCTAGGATATGGAAGAGCATTGAGGGGCTTGAGGTTTGAGAGAGAATGGATACTAGGAACAGCACCGGCTAGCTCCTCTCTTTATTTATGCTCCCTCCGGACCCCTCATCAATGCAACATTAAAGAAGCCATTGTTCCTGCCCTTGTGTTGTGTTGTGTTGTGCTTCTTCAATACCCACAACCTGAGGAGAACATTGAAGCCTCTGACACCCAGCCATCCTCTCCCCCTCATGGGAGAGGGGAAGAATGCAGGGGGGAGGGAGGTAGGAGGATCACCGGAGAAACGCCAAGGTTTTTGTTGTGCTTGTGCATTGCCTGTATCTGTATGTGGCCTGTGGCTGGCCGTCTTGAGATGGTGTCATGGGGGAGTGGCTGCAAAAGGGTGGCAGTGTCCTTAAATGGGAAAGATAGCCTATCCTTCCAACTGTCTCTCATAACTTTCCCAACCATTTTGTTCTCTGTCTTGTCACCAAGCCACGGAAGGAGGAGGAGGAGGAGACCAGAGACCCGTTTCCAATGCATGGTGTCACAGGGCTCTCCTTGTGTTGCCCATGTGGCCTTGGCTCATGGTGGGGGCCTGGGGCCTGGGCCTTGCCCATATGTGCCTGCTGGGACACACCAATGCATGCCATGGCAGCGTTGCCGTGCCATGGTTATCCATGGCTTGTTTGTTAGAATGAGGCAGCCATGGGTACCTCACAATTAACTGGCCTCTTGCCTCTCTGGCCACTGGCACCAGCCTGTTTTGGCCCTGTTCTTTTGAGCTGATCTGAACGGATGAACGGCTGAACGGCTGAAATGACTGAACTTCGAGAGCTTCTCGAGATAGTCTCGAGATTCGGATACATTTTGTTTGACTTGCTTTTTAAAGCGTTAGAACCCACCTTCAAAACAACGAAAAAACGGACTCAAAAAACTCAAAATATATGTGTTTTTAAAACGTAGATAAGTCGTTAAGACGTTAAGCTGTTAAGCTGAAAAGAACTGGGCCCGGCATTTCTATGCATGCTCTTCGATGCATATGCATTCATTCAGTTTATAGTTTTGGAACCCTGGGTAGCAGAAGTTGTAGGTATATGCAGAATTGCAAGTGTTAATGCTGCGTTGTTCTCCCAATGATATAGTTCGGTCATGTTTATGCGGTGCTCATGCATCCTTTGATGGCAAGATCACCTGCATGTCCAGATTCCAGTGACATGAAAACTCTGAAGTGATGGACGTGATGAACTGGCCGACGGCAAACAGTGAGCATGCGGAAATTGTCACTGTGCAACGTCCACATCCTTTCCAAGAAGAGCAAGAAACAGGAGCGGCAGGTTTGATTGACAGCGCCAGCCCACCGTCCTGGATGCATGCTCCGTCCGCCAGCTGCTGGCCGGCCTGCGTCATGGTCGCCGTCGCGTCCGCATGGACGCCGGCCGGCCGGCGACGTGACGCCGCTGATAAGCCCGAAGGCAGTCACGCAGGGCATGCAGGCAGGCACAGTGTAATTGTGCAAATGCTCCTCCCTGTGCCTGACGGTGGCAACTGGCATATGGCAGCTGAGCTGCGTGATGGCGACTGATGGGTGCGTCGCCGTCGCCGTCGCGTCCATCCGTTCCGTCCGGCCGTCCGGCGAGCACGTGCGGGGTCGCCGTCGCTGCCGGCGGGCCGCGGCGTCCGTGACGGCGACCGGCCAATGATGCAGGCGCGCGCGGGCGGATCAGCAGCTCTGGTGTGCTCTGGCGCGCGCGCGCAGCCGTGCGCAGGGGGAGGGCGGGGCGCACATGGCGCGCGGCGAGGAGTAAATTGTGGGCAGGGGCGGAGGCCAATGGCGGGCGCGGGCGGCGTCGCCGGGTAGGTGAGTGGAACATGCGCCCTTGTCCCCTGCGCCGGCCTCCCCCAAACTGATTTCGTGCCAGCCCTACGCAATCTCGCGTTGCTCCCTTCGGATCGCTGCTTATTCATTCCACACCGGTCCAGTCGCGCCCATAATTGGCTTGCCCCGCAGCTCCTTTTGTTCTGGTTTTTTTGTGTGGTGATTTTCGGTTTTTGACACTCTTTACAATTAGTTTTTCAGTTTTTACCACTCTGACCTACTATTAGTGACTTGGATGGTCCCGTATGTCATAGATAAGGGTGGCAAAAAACGAAATGTGAATTTTAAAGAGTGGCAAAAACTGAAAACTCCCGCTTTTTTTGTTGGTCTTTTTTCTAGACCTTGTTCTTTCAAGTTTAAATTAAATGAAGCAAAAATTTATTATTTTGTATAAGACAAACGATGTAGTATTTTGTAGTCGTTTTCGTGAGGTTTTAAATAGTTTTTCGTACAATTTCTAAAATTATTTTGTATACTTTCTTGAACTTTCTAAGACCTCTGTTAGAGGATCGTAACTTTTTTAGGTTAAAACTTTCAACAACTTTAAGCTGAAAATAACAAGGCCCTAGCCTTGAATCTTGATTATTGATTCCTTTCACTGTGCTGCTATAGTGACCGCTAAGCAGGTTAGCGATTTTCAAAAAAAAAAGTAAAAGCATGGCATATATATGCCTCAAAGTGAAAAAGTCAAAAGTCAAACAACATAGATTTCAGCTGGTTTTTGTCCATGAAATAAGCAGCACAAGATTAAGGCATGATCGTAGAAGTTATTATTTATGAGTACACTGCATCATAAACACAAATCCATCACAAACACAAACAAGGCAACTGAGTAGCTGACAGGTAACAAGTCCAACACAACATAGTACCTATTTTGGGCCGAGACCATCGCTGGAATTTGAGTGGCCTTCAGTTTCGACCTACGAGCATCGAACCCTGAATAGCGCCGCTAAACGCTATGACCCGCTATGCATTTTAGCGCAGCTAAATCACGCTATTGCGCTCTTAACTGTGATAGCGGACATATGTGCAATAGCATAGCTTCTACACATCCAAAACATTATAGCGGCGCTATAACCCTCTATTTACAACATTGGTTACACATGAGGCAATAATGTAGGTCATTATGGCCCACATGCCATTGACACACAGAGTGGTCGACAAATAACGAACCATTTCATTAGAAAAGTGTTTACTTGATAGATACCACTATGAAGTTAAAAAGTAAAAAAAAATGTTACAAAGCTGGTGCTTTTAATTCATCATTATAAGACTATGAAAATAAAAAATGCATTATGAACACAATCAATCACCTTTTGAGGTATCTTTGCCCATATTTTGCAAATAGGACGACTTTGTGCTAGTGTCCATCTTCTTGATCCTACATGTTATTCTCCTTCCGCATTTTTCCCTTTTGCTACATGCTCCCTCATCCGCCGTATTCATGAGGTTGAGCACCATTTAGGCTCGCTTCCCCCATCGAAGGGCCATAGGAGGATATGATTTTGCGTTCAACCATAATTTAGGGATGACGGCCATGACATCCACATCAATCTCACCAAAATTGGCAAGCATTGCCACAACTAGAGATGAGATAGGGAACTCATATGGTGGGGTTTAGAGCACACAACTATGGATCTTAGCGTTTATGGTAAGATGACCATTGTTGTCGTCATGGACAAGGGCTTCATAGCTAGGGCCTATGACGGGGAGGTAATGGCCCAAATTCAGAAGGCCTTTTGGACAGTTCTATGAAAGTTCTATTACCACCATTGTCCTCTACCTCCCTCTCTCAATTGTTCATAGACATCTAGTGATGAGTAGTGTGGTCGAACCGGTGATGATAACCCTTCCGACCTCCTTAGTCTACTTCGGGTAAAGATGAGAAGGGAGGGAAGGGGGAGGGGGAGGAGGAGGAGGGCTGAGAGAATGGAAGGGAAGAAGAAGGAGGTAGGCACAAAGAGATGGGGACAAAACTATTCCGCTTGCAAAATATAGGCTAGGGATATGGCAAAAGATGGCAGATGTAGTGTCCATGATGGCATCTTTATAATTCTCATAGTTTTATCGTAGCAAATTTATAAGTACCAATGGCCAACTTTGTAGTGGTAATTCTCACATTTTATATATTTCACATTTGCAGTGGCATCTATCCAATATAACCCATTAAAAAAAGGATTCATTAGATTTGGGCTATTGAAAAGTGATCATTTTACATAAATGTCATTAAAGTCAGAAATCAAGTCGGCGCCATTGCATGCAAAGTCCAAAAATTAAAATCACTAATTAGTAGATATTTTTCTTCCTCGGTCTTCGGCACAATCTAAGCCTTTGTATCACTCCTCCCATTCATTGTCCACCCCCTCCCCCCAACACACACACACCCAACACACACCATCTTGATTGTAGCAACTCTAAGTTCAAATTGACCATCATCGTGGATGTCACTTGCGATGCAGGGAGATAGGAAGGAAGAGACCATGACTAAGGTGTTGGGATCATGGCAACGATCCGTCGATCCCAACGCTGCACCATGGAGGGAAAATGGTGGTAAGGGACATAAAAACTCGGGTAGTGGGGGAATTGTTTATAATAACTAAAGGACATTCAATTTTTTGCAATGGTATGAAGCTTTTCTGCAAATACAATTGATAAGACGGAGACTGACAAATCGCATGGTATGATATTCGTTTAATTCGTAGTAAAATTTTGTGTGTGTGCTTGGAATGGCACGATACGGTGCGAGGGTGCAATGTACCTGGAGGAGGCGTGAATTGTCGCGCCTGCGTGGCCACGCTGCGCGTCCGGCCACCGGCTGCGGCCACAGGCGAGTTGAGCCGCTGCTTTGTGGTAGCACGTCGTTAATCCGAAGACGCCCATGCATGCGATGCAATGCAGCGAAGAAAACACGATTAAAGTAACCTGGAGTTTATCGGTCTAGAAAATAAATTTAACTTTTTAAGTATAGTTTTCTTCTTAATCTTGAAATCAGCTCTAAAAGCTTTTCAAAATAGCATATAAATGAAATGGACCAGGTTCTAGGGACAGATTTAAAAACCTCCTATCACTTCGACTTAACCAGGTTATTCATTGAGCTCAGCTATTTGGAACATGCTCTAAAGCTTTGGGTGTTCGTGTTCTTTTTTAGGAAAATGCTATAAGGGGCTTCCCATAATTATATATCGCTAAATTCAAGGCCTAAAACAGAATAACAAAAAAACAAACGAAAACGCGAAAACAATTGGAAAGCTACAATGAATTGGTGATCCATGCAACCTGACTTAGTGACTTACATGCGCTGAAGCAAGCATACAGCTTATATTTTATTCTTTTTGTCTTATCTAATTTAATTTATCTAACTTATCTTTAACTTTATTAGCGGTTAGCACCCGTTCTTTCAGTTATATATGTTCACGCTGAATCGCTCAGAGACATGCACCTGAATTTATTTCCTGTCAGGCTATCCGCTGACTACGATCCCAGCGATTAGCTAGCTAGCTAGCGTAGAATCCTGTAAACAAACATGTTTCACGGTGCAAAGTATATTCATATCTGTACTGAAGAGCTATGTCATCAGAAAATATGTTGAGCTTTTCACTGAAGTCACCGTGTGTGCTGAAAGCGCCGCTGTGGCGGAGCCAGAATTTTGACAAGCCCCAGGCTACAATCTAATGTACCAAAAATTTACGTAAAAATATCAAAAAAATTCTATATCCGACTAGCCCTAATTCAAAATTTCAATAAAAAATCTTATATAAATGATAAATGATAAATAAATTAGAAGGCAACGTATCCAGTGCAAATGTTCATTAGGTGCTAACATGATAACAGCAGATCTGGATCATCAGATCCAGAAGGAGCGACCTAGATCTGAAAAGGTGCACCCCTTATCTCATTTAAAAACTTTCATGAAAACACCCCTGACTTTTTAAGTGGAAAAGGGGGTTTCATCTTTTCATATCTGAGCCACTCCTCGTGGATCTGAGGGCCCATATTTGTTATTAGTATGTTAACACCCAATGAACATTTGCACTAGATATGTTGCCAATAAAATACTAATTATATTAACTGGCAAGTAGTAATCACAGAGTTAGAAGTTAGGATGTGTATAAACCAGGCGACAGAGATCATAAAAAATTGAGATCAGACCAGTCAATCGACTCTATGGACTTGCTGGGTGCACAACGTAGAATTGATGGATCGGGACCAATTGAATCCCCAATCCAATCTGTTATCGCCCAACGCGGATTTCAGTGGATCACAGTGTTAGCACGTCGTCCTTGTATAGATTGAAAAGTAACAACAAAACTAGATTAAAAAAGATGTAAGATAACAAACTATCTTGGAACGGGCAAAACGTTCGCGGCGGATCGACGGATACCTCGGTTCCTTGATAGCTCGGCCCTCGTAGCCTCGGGTGGCTGCGCCCTCTCTCCCTCGCGACTCGCTCGATTTGGGAGGCAGGAAGTCGCAGCCGCAACATTTCATCTATGCAGTGCGACACTAAATCATCGCTTGTCACTTGGACCTTGATCTTGCCATCAGTAGTTAGCCCACTAAAGTATTGCAATGGTGCATCTGATTAGTTTGTATTTTTGCACTGGTTGGGTCGACCTCGGCCTCCTTGGTTTCGGGTGTGTGCAAGTCAAGGGAGACACGAACCGTAGCTGTTGGTTTCGATGAGGTCAGGTCGCTGGGCTCCTCTGGACTGCTATGCCCACTGTCCAGCGAGTGGATTACCAAACTGCTATGTTCAGGCAAGAACAAGCCACGAGGAAGCATACAAGAGGCCAGTGAATTGATTTCAGCTGGACTGAATTCCGATGGCCATTCACGACTGAGATCATGACCTACTAGTTCAAGTTACGGTACTGTTGAGAGGACGAGGCGTGGCTCGGTTGGTGAGTGCTGTGTTGGCTTTCTAGGTCCATTTCTCTAGTCTGGTCGTGTGCCGGAAGTATGTAGTATGATTCGGAAATATCCGATTATTGTGGTAGGATAGGATTTGTTAGAATTAAATCTGATAGGATATGCGTCGATGCAAGATCATGAACGACACCAGAAGACACAATGTTTGGTAACGCAGTTCCGCATTGCTATCTACGTCTGCGGGGCTCTGATTATGGACGCTCCTCTCCAATCAATAATACCGCAGCACACCGGCTAACCAGGTCACGGCCACATGCTGGCCGCTGATCTCCTTTTGCCTATGCTACTATTATGAAGTCATTGTCTTGTTTACATCAGGGTTGTCTTCCTTTATATAGTGGAGAATTGGATAGAATCCGGCTCTAACACTAATCCAACTCTGCCTATTACAACACAGAGTCCATGTAACCTATTGCATTGTTATTTTTCCTCAATTGATGAGACATAAGCTCCTCAGTCTTGATGCTATCCTTACCATATGTCAACGTTGTGACCAAATGCTCAAAGGACGGAGATAACGAACAAAGAAGAATAATTGCCTTGTCTTCATCAGCGATTTGTCATCTCCAGATGTGTTAGATATGTGACATATTGTTGAAAGCATCAACGTGTTCTTGCAGATCTGACCCCTCCTACATCTTCAACCCATACAACTTCTGCTTCAAATACAACTTGCTGGTCAATGTCTTAGACATAAACTGACTGGCCAGCTTGTTCCAAATTTTCTTTGGTAATGACAACTTCATGACATGGTACATGACCTGATCTGAGAGACAAAGACGTATGGTTGTCGTTGCCTGCAACTGCATCTCCTCCAAATCACCGGCCTCCACCTTCTCCTGTTTATTAACCTTAAGAGCCACCACAATCCTCTGCTACACCAAAAGATCCCGGACCCTCGCCTGCCATAAACTGAAGTTTCTGTACCGTCAAACTTCACCATACCGAAACTTGTATGTGTCGGCTTCATCCTGCCGACCGGCAATTCGATCAAAGCCAAATTCTTGTTGATGGATGTATCGCCACCCGACCTATTCGCCATCTTAAACAGATCGCCAACAGCCCTCCAAGAACGCCTCCCTCCTTCAGAATCTCACGCCTTAAAAACTTCTCCGAAATCTGCGCTCAAAACAGCCGCTGATTGCTTTGCATTGTTGGGTTTGGCTCTCCCTTTGATCCTCTTTTATAGTGCTGAGAGAACCCCCTAAAAAGTGAATTCTAATCTTTTTAGACTTCTAATCCACCTCAAATCCGAGCTCAACCTTCACCTTATTTTTCTGCGAAATTAAAAAAAAACGCCTTAACTCAGCCTAGGCCGCCGCTTGTGCCCTACCTGGGCCACCGTGCGCCCCCGCCTGGGCCACGGTCGGTCTTGGGCCGCCGCACCAGCCGTGCTCTCGCGCCTAGGCCGGTTGGGCCAGTGCATCCCCACCGCCCCCCTCCTGGGCCGCTGAGCGCGCCCGCGCCGGGGCCGCTGCCGGCCACCTCCATGCCACGCCGCCGCCGCCCCTCTCCGCGCTAGGCCGTCGCGCGCCCCCGGGCCACCATGCGCCTTGCACGTTGCTGTTCCCACGAGCACAGTACAACACATGCATCGTGGGACCCGCCTTAGACATCCACCGGCCGCCGAAAAAAATTACCGAAAAACCAACTCCACCTGCAAATCCATTCTTTAAGCCCTCGAGTAGGCTTCCCAGCCCGCCACCATGCACCACGTATCCACCTGCAAAATATGCCGCACCCTAGCTATCCGTATCCACGACACAGCTTCGTCCTCAGTGTCGTGATACAGAGCATCCTGTGCAACATCTGATCGCATCACTGCTCCCGCCGTTCCGATCTATCGGGCATCCATTCGCGCTTGCCGGTCTGATCGCGAACGCTGAGGTCGTCACCGTCGCCTGCCGACCTCGCTGGCTACTTTGTCGGCCTCCGATCACCTGGCTTTGGTAGATCCCGTCAACAGTAGCCCATATCGAACGGTTCGAGCCTCCTGCCCCAAGTGTCCGACACCACCGATCGAATCGTCAATCGCCGCCATGCTCCACCTTGCGCCGATAGGGCATTTTCCGTTGCGCCCATGTATGCATAAACCTCATGTCCCCCCTAGATCTTCCGCATGGCCAACCTCGTCAACCAAGTTCTGATACCACTTGTTAGGATATGCAGCGATGCAAGATCATGAACGACATCAAAAGACACAATGTTTGGTAACGTAGTTCGGCATTGCTGCCTACGTCTGCGGGGCTCTGATTATGGACGCACCTCCCCAATCCATAATACCGCAGCACACCGGCTAACCAGGTCACGGTCACATGCCGGGCGCTGACTTCCTCTTTCCTATGCTACTATTATGAAGTCGTTGTCTTAGTTACACCAGGGCTGCCTCTCTTTATATAATGGAAACCTGGATAGAGTCCGACTCTAACACTAATCCAACCCTGCCTATTATAACACAGAGTCTATGTAACCTAATTGTACACATATTCGACACAAAACCTAATAAGATCTTTCTGATATGATATGATTTTCTTTTTATCTCTCAATTGTCCTATCCTCTTTCCTTATTGAATTGTTATCCTGTCAAAAAAGCTAAAAAAAGTTACAGTGTTGATGTATTGGTTGAGCTTGTAGAGCAATGTCTTAATTTAGACATGAACATGCTGCATTGTAATTTATCAAAAAAAAAGATGTCCATTGCAGTTTACACTGGGCGTTAGGTATAAACCTTATAATAAACATATCATTAAGTACAAACGGGAATATTAATTAGTTCTTGTCTAGTGTCAGTGTCACAAGAGATTGCGATCGGAACAAATCAATTTATGTGGGGAGCTCCATCTTACCTGAAGTCAACCACCGGGTTCTCTGAAAGTCGAGCTCCTAATGAAGACATAACAAGATGACAATGAAAGAAGATGCCCGACAAAAGGAGATGTTGCCGTCTCAACCCATGATGCTTGTTCTAACACCGATCAAATTAACCAATTCTCTTTTTTATCAGCTTCATTGTTTTTGCATTAGTTTTCATTTTCTTGCATAATTGCATGTAACCAAACTCCCACTAATTGATCACCTGTTATATTTCCTTGAACTGATAACGTGCATGATTTGGAGGGATAATTAATTGTCGAGGTTAATAATAACTACATGATACGATGGAATGAAATAAAAAACATAGATTCCTTGTCACCCTCCGGCCTGCATTTGTTGTCTGTTAGTTTTATCTTACCGGTTTTCATAGTTTCTCACTGAACTGTTTGACTTGTCTTCTGCAGCCAAACACAACTGCACAATCAATTCTAACAGTTCCAGCATAGTCAGAAACCCAAATCTGCATGGAAGCGAGCAGTTGAGGTGAGCTCAGTTAATTGGTACAGCTCTTTTATATCTCCATATATAAAAAATAGTTTGGTGACATAAGGTAATCACTGCTTGCTGAAGATTTAACGGGTAGCCCATCAAACAAGGAAACTTCACCACATAGGCAATCTGCAGATAGAAATATCACAATCCAGTAGCTAGCTAGCATTTGTTAATAGCCCATTAGGCCATACATAAACCTCTTATTTTTGTGTTTATCTTATGCTTAGCTTGTTGCCGACAACAAATGATGCAAGTTTAGGACAACACACACAAGCACAGCCATGCAAAAAGGAGGGGCAGAGAAGACCTACATTAATTGTCTTGTTTAGTGGTTGATCATGCCATCCTGTTTCTAGCCAGGTCCAAGCTATTCTTCTTAACTTCTTGTAGTAATGGGTTTGGTTGGCTCCATGCATTAACCATTCAGCCTTTTCATTAACTAATCAAGTTGCAGTTTGGACTAAACTGCAATGCAAGTACCTTTCTACCTAAGATGAAGTTACTTATCTCATAAAATTCAGGCATAAAGCTTGAACAACCCACACTGATATCTCCTGCAGCCAGCCAACATCTGAACAGACATAAACTCATACATGATTAAAGTAGGCTATAACTTCAAATTAACTGGTAAACGGAGTCCAGTGAGTATTGTATGGATAGCATAAAATTAGCGTCTCCTCTTAATATCCAGTTTATTAAAATCTCTTTTTTTGGTGTTTGCTCAAAAGAATCTTTTTGGTCAGATGATTTCTCTTCTTTTATGGAGCAAACAATATACAGTTCTATTCCTTTCAGAGTTGTTTTTCAGTTAATATGCCATTGGCCATTCTGGTAAAGCCTAGACCTTAGTTCCTAACTAACCAATCTACTTTCCAAAGAACAAGAAAGCAGATCGACGTAACTGGGTCCTACTAGAGGACACGCAAATTAGCCATTTCTTCCAGCTCCTTTTCTTCTCAACTTTTTTGCATTCATTTTGTTCCCGGTTGTTGGCATTGAAGTAATGCAGCCAGGGGGGTTAGAGGGAAAACTATGAGTTAGTTAAAGTTCTTTTTAAAACAAATGAGTTGATTTTGATAAAATAAAATAAAATGGAAAAACTTTATCACGCATCGGTGAACCCCTGAGGGGTTAGACCATTCGGTTAATCGTTGATCTCCATAAAGATGGCCCACGCAAAAAAAAGGGAATTTGTTGATCTCTCCCATACCAGAGATCGGGATTCCATTTTAAATTATAAAAATCTAATTAGAAACCCAAAATTTACAAATTCAAATTTTGAACAGTTTGGTCTGAAATTTAAATTCAAAAACAAAACAAAATGAAAACAAAATTTTCAAATTCAGAAATCGAAGAATCCCAATCTCTGGTACGAGGATCAATGAATTCAAATTTTGAATGGTTCGGTCCAAAATTTAAATTAAAAAATTGAAAAATGAAAATCAAATCTAAAAACCAAAATTTTTGAATTCAAGATTTAAAGAATCCTAATCTCCGATATAGGAGGTCAATGAATTCAAATTTGAATGGTTCGGTCCAAAATTTAAATTAAATATTGAAAATCAAATTTGATGACTAAGATTTTTAAATTTTAAATTTGAAAAATCCCAATCTCCTAAACTGTAGCAATTGGGTTCCTGCTGAAATCAACGGATAGACTTGAACCCCATGTTCCATTAAGACTGCTACATCCAAAGGCTCAACGCGAGCCAAAATCATGGTCTCGACATGCATAACATCCACGATTGGGTTGAAAATGGCATAAGCTTTGAGTAATTTGGCGAAGAGTCCGCTCAATCGAAAAGACTAGTATGATAGGTGATGAACGACCTACTTTTTAAGTTGTGCTCCCCAAAGCTGATGATTGATGTGGGACCAACTCTAACAATATTCTTCATCACACATTGAGTAACCCCAACATAATAACCATGTAACCCTAGAGATGTCAAACATAAAGACCTGAAAACATCTGATAGAAATAATAATCGTCATGCAAAATCTAGATGACACTAGAGGTACGACAATTGGTTACGTAGTTCAGCATGATTGCCTGCGTCGATAGGGTTCTAATTATGAACGATTCTCTCTAACAACACAACCACACCAAACCATTTGGATCGTGGCCACGTGTCGTCCATTGACCCTGTATGCACTGCGGTACAGTTGTCATCATGATAAGTTACAACGTCAGTGCCCCTTTGTAGAGAAAGTTACAACTCAAAGTCCACGTAACCTATTCATATAAATATTTGACGCAATCTAACGGTACTTGTTGTACGTACTAATCACTAAATTAGCATATACTTTGGGAGTTAAGTACGTCCTCTAGCTAATACTCAATCTTGTTCTTACAAAGAAAACCACAATTATCGTTGCATCATTCTTGATTTCGTCCTGTGAGCGTTAAACCCAAAATATCAACACCACCACAAAGCAAACTATTAATAAACAAATTAAATGATCCATGCGCTTAGAGATCGAGCTGTAAAGCCAGCAGACAACACGTCAATACGACACATTGCATAGAGGCAAGCCTTCTATCCCTTTTGTGTCGCCCTCGGCCACGTAACCAGCAGATCATGAGGGAGTACACACCTGCAGCCTTTTTATAATGAGCATCAGATCTGCAAATCTTCCACAAGTTCCAAACAATGCACAGCAATAGTTAGAGCTAAGACTGTACTTTATGCAGCTTCCAGTCTCTACTGGAGCACTAATTAACGAGGAGATTATGTATGATGGATCAGTTGATGGCGTACTAGTGCATAGAGAATTGATACTTGCTTAAATAGGTCAAACAAAGACAGTACACATGCCCAATGGAGCTGCACGTACTAGGTTTACATCTTTAGTGAACTATACTATATACTCCATATACAAGAAGTACCTGGAAACATGTTGGTTAATTAACCAGTTCCTGACGGATTTATTTGCAGCATCATTCCAATTGGGAGCTTAAGCTCGTGAAGGTCTACGAGAAGCTGCGGCATATACGGGTCTCTACTCTCTACACTGGGTAGCAGCATGATGCAATCTACTGCGATGCAATAATTAAAAATCATCCAAGCATGCAAGGTGCCGTCTAATTAATCTTCAGTTCTTGTCTATAGAGAGTTGAAACTTTGTGAGCTCTGAATCTCTGGAGATGGTCGATCAACTGCCTTCTCGCTTATGCATAAATAATCTTCATTAGTGTTAGCTCATACTGTCATGCATGTGTGTGGTCAACTAATATACAACGACAGAATGAGCTCTGTGCTGAGTACGAACATGACAAGAAGCTTGGTGGCATGCATGCAGATGCGAATATATACGGAGGCCTGACCTTCGCATGTGCGTTCACCAGGTCTCTGTGGCCTGCATCTGCATGACTGCATGCCTGCTCAGGCTTGCGCATTGATAGATTAGTTGAGCATTTGGACATTTGCAGCTTGAGATAGATGAGATAAAAAAAAAATGGTGTACGTTCCCGTATAGCCAGGGCATAGGGCTGACCAATGCGCCGGTTTGACAGGCAATTGTACACGTACTTCAAGGGAAAAATGAAAATGTTGTGGATAAAGATCATGTAGAAACTTAACCTTGGAGAAAAGGGTTAAACCCGGCCATTTCTAAGAAACTATAGCTAGGGGCTCTCATACCTAGGTTTTATAGCATTGCCGGTATATTGTCAAAGCTTGAGCTCGACTCGGATATGCTTGATTTGCAATAATTAATGTGTTGATTAGGCAAGTATTTGTGCTCTAATATTGATGAAAAGAATAGTGTACGTATTACTTTGTACCATGATACGATCGTCATGCTTAATTGATTTGCCTCTCTGCATGCTCGGCCCAATTGTGCCCCATCAAAGCTACTTTATTTGTTGGTGTAGAATTACTTTAGTGATGTTAAACTTGTTTATTATTCTTCTATTTCGCTATATATATTTGTCCACGTCCACCATTGCACACGGATGAGAACACAGACTCAAGTGAGAAGTAGGTATTGAGATGATCATGCTATCTCTAATTAATTAATTTGGTTGGCTGCATAAATTCGATTGGTTGCTTGAATTTGAACTTTCTTGGAAATAACAATTTAACCAGCTTTTACTGAGGGTATATCTTTGGTTACCACAATGGAGAAACCATTTTAAACAAATACTCCCGAGGTCATGGACAAATATAGTGAAATAAAAGCGAGTATTAAATTTAGGAAATAATTATTATGCTTCGTCTACATAACTCGCTAAACTATGAAATCATGTATTCTAGCTCCCGAAACCACGATTCGCAAATAACCCCCTAGGGCACTTTGTAGGTGGTTTCAGTACTACGGCATGCACGCTGGTGCAAATAACCCTAGGGGCACTTTTGTATGTGGTTTCACTATTGTGGCATGTAAGCTGACCTGTGGAACATGGCATGGCATGACACCAAGGCTCACATGTAAGTCTCCCTCTCATTTTCCATTTCTCTTTTCTCTTTCCTTTTCTCTACCCTCTCTCTGTCACTCCTCTCTCCCCACTAGTTGCCCTTCCTCGTCCCCTCCATCCGTAGTCCTGGCCACTCCACCCCTCCTCCTCCACCTTACTCCCAGTGAGGTGGCTTGACCCCATGGTGCTTCGGACGACGAAAGTTGGCTAGGTCAAGATGGCACCAAGCGAGGGATAGAGCAGTGGCGGCTTGCGGATGGCACTGGAGTGGTGTTGTTATGTGAAGTGGGGAGAGAGAGATAGCATGGAGTGATATGGGTGCTCTCTTTGGAACGCCCGAGTGCCATGAGGAGATGCTGTCGAGCCCTGCTAAGGAGCTCATCCCCGTCCACAAACTGGCAGTCCACTGCATCCACAGCTGTAGTCCCTTGGCAATAAGGGTGCAAAGGAGGAGGTGAGCGCCCATATACCAGCTTAAATGGTGTCATCCGGAGAGCTGAGTGGTAGGAAGAATTATAGCAAAACTCCGCCCAGGACAGCCACTGAACCCAAGAAGAAGGTTTTTCCGCAGCCAAACACCGGAGGTACATCTCGATTGTTCGGTTAACCACCTCGGTTTGCCCATCCGTCTGAGGATGATATGAAGATGAAGTGAGGAGATGAGTACCACTTCTCTTGAATAGATCTTGCCAGAAGGTACTAAGGAAAACCGGATCCCGATCCGAGACAATAGACTTTGGAATTCCATGTAGACGGACAATCTGGTCAAAGAACACATCTGCGACAATCGGGGCTATAGTTGGCCGCTTCAGTGCGATGAAATGGGCATACTTGGACAGGCGGTCCACCACCACTAAGAGGCCTGTTTTGCCTTGTGATTTGGGAAGAGCGACGATGAAATCCATGGACACATCAGCCCAAACCTGATGAGGGATAGGGAGCGGCTGGAGGAGACCCGCAGGAGACAATGTGCTAACCTTGTGCTGCTGACAAACCTTGCATTGTGCCACATAGTCTTCCACTGTCTTGCGCTGTCCCTCCTAATAGAATTGCAGTTTCACCCGCTAGAGAGTTTTATGAACTCCCTCGTGAGTGAGGTCATGAAAGGCTACGACCATTTGAGAACGGAGCGGTGAGTCAGCTGGCACAAAGAGCCAACCGGCCCTGTACACCAAGCCGCCCTGTGTTGTCCATAACGGCAATGGATCAAGCTGCTCATTGGAGGACGCCCCCGTGAAAGAAGGCCCGATGGAGGTTGGTGGTGCGGACGTCGCAGCCGGTGTAGTTGGACTGGAGGCCGCCAAAGCCGTCGTGCGCTGCTGGACCATGGGATTAAGCCGCAGCTCGGCTTCGCACAGCTCACGCGCCAAGCCCGTAGGCGAGGAGATTGCAGTGCAAGAGGCTGGGTCTTCGTGTTGGAGCGAGAGGGCGTCTGCCACCTGATTTGACCTGCCGAGCTTGTACTCCACCGTGAAGTCAAACCCCATCAGTTTGCTGAGCCAATGTTGTTGGGGTGCCGTCACCAAAGCTTGCTCCAAGAGGTACTTCAGGCTGGCATGGTGCGGACAGTGAAGGAGCGACCCCAAAGATAGGGACGCCAATGGCGGATGGCCTTGGAAAGCCCAATGAGTTCCCGCTCATAGGCCGCCAATTTGACGTGGCGGTCGGCCAACCGGCGACTGTAGAAGGCGACCGGGTGTCCTTCCTGCTGTAGAACAGCACCAATGCCCACACTAGACGCATCACACTCGACCACGAAGGTCAAGGTGAAGTCTAGAAGGCGGAGGACCGGTGCGGACAGCAGCGCCTCCTTGAGTTGGGAGAAGGCGCGGTCAGTTTCCACCGTCCATTTGAACTCGCGGCGCCACAGAAGATTGGTGAGTGGTTCGGCGCGTAGTGTCAGATGAAGCGGCGATAATACCCCGCAAGGCCAAGGAAGCTGTGGACGCCTACCGCCGAAGTCTGTGTTGTCCAGCGCACCACATCCTGTACCTTGTTTGGGTTGGCATCAACCCCGTGGCCGGAGATGACGTGGCCCAAGTAGCCCACGGTTTGCTGGACAAAAGTGCATTTAGAGCGCTTTAAGTACAGCTGGTGTTGTCGGAGCTGCTCCAAGACCAGCCGAAGATGGTGGAGATGTTCTTCTCAAGAGGAGTTGTATACAAGTAAATCATCAAAGAAAACGAGTACAAATTTCCGAAGGAATGGTGCCAATACCTCATTCATGAGGGCCTGGAATGTCGAGGGAGCGTTACAGAGGCCAAACGCCATGACCAGGGACTCGAAATGGCCATGGTGAGTGCGAAAAGCGGTCTTCTCGATGTCCTCCTCTCTCATTCGGACCTAGTGATAGCCGGAACGGAGGTCCAACTTGGAGAAGAACTTGGCGCCGTGGAGTTCGTCCAGGAGCTCCTCCACCACTGGGATGGGGAAGTTGTCCTTGATCGTCATGGCGTTGAGGGCGCGGTAATCCAGGCAGAACCACCACGATCCATCTTCCTTCTTGACCAGCAGAACCGGGGAAGAGAAGGGCGACCGACTAGGGCGAATAATGCCCTGGGAGAGCATCTCGTCACACTATCATTCAATCTCGTCCTTTTGGCAGTAGGGATACCGATATGGTCTGCCTACCACAGGATCTGATCCCTCCTTGAGGCAGATGCGGTGATCACAAGTCCTCGTAGGAGGCAGGCCCTGAGGCTCCTGGAAAAGTGCGGTGAAGTCAGTGAGAAGAGCCTCGGTGTCGGCCTCCTGGGAGGGCGCTTCCACAGAGAAGGTTTGGGACTCCGGGGAACGCCCTAAACCCTGAAGTGCCACCTCTGTGCCCTCACTGGTGAAGGACATTTTCAGGGACTCAAAGTTCCATTGGATGTCACCGAGAGTTTACAGCCATTGAACCCCTAAGATGATGTCAAACCCGCCCAAGGGAATCACCAAGAAGGGTGCTGTGAAGCGGTGCTGATTAAGAATGAATTGGCCCTTCTTAATCTTGCCAAAACATGGAAGAAGGTCGCCATTTGCCACCCACACTTGCTGTCCACCACCGGCATGCTATTGGATACCCACTTGAGCTGCAGCCGAGCCACTTATGAAGTTGTGAGTGCTGCCCCGAATCGATCAATCCCAGCAATTTGTGGCCTCCCATTAGCAGCGAGACTTGCATTGTGCTGCCCTTCTGAGGACCGCGCACCGCCAAAGCAGATAGTGCCAGCTCCTCATTGTCTTCCTCGGCTGCCTCCTCTTCCTCATCCTTGTTCATAACCTCTAGGTGAAACAGCCGCTTGCACTTGTGGCCCGGGTAGTAGACCTCGTCACAGTTGAAGCAGAGGCCCTTGAGACGCCACTACGACATCTCTTCCGGCCTGAGCTTGCACTTATACGGCGCGGATCCAGCGGATGAGACCAGCGAGTTAGCTGACGTGGCCCGCGCCCCTCCTGCAGTTGACGTGGGCATCGAACCATTTGCCCCTCGGGCCGGTGGCATAGGCACTGCGTGCTGGCCTACCGGTCGGGCGGCTGAGGAGGTCGACGCCGTTCCGCCGTCGCTGAAGGTGGGGAGGGAGGCAGTGCGGCGGCAGAACGCAGGCCGGTGCCACCCAGGCTGCGAGTTGGTCTCCCGGGCAATCCAGACGTCCTCCCGGTGCTCCGCTTCCTAGGCTAAGCCGATCGCCTCGGCCAAGTCCCTAGGACGGTCACGGTGGACATCGGCACGAAGAGTTGCCACATGCCCCGCCGTGAACGTCTCTATTTGGTTCTCCCTCTTCATGTTCGGAGCTCGGGACAGCAGCTTCTGGAATTCATGGGCATAGTCATCCACTCGGCTTTCGCCTTGCTTCAGGTTTACCAGGTCCCCCAAGGGCCCAGCCGAAGGTTGCCGAGAGAACCGCTGGATGAAGGTGTTGAAGAAGTCGTCCCACGCGATCCGTCGTTCTTCCTGCTCCCAATTGTCGAGTACCTCTTGCGCCTCGCCGCCTCCCCCCTCAAGTGAAGGCCTGCCATCTCCACGCATTCCGAATCCGGAATGCCATGGGCGCGAGCGAATCGCTCACATTGCTTTAGCCACAAGAGTGGGTCTTCCGTGCCGTCATACAGCGGTAGTTCATAGCGGGGCGTGCGCGGAGCCCACCGCCGATCATCCCTATCGGCACACTCCCTGCCACGGATGCCCGCTGAACGACGATCTTGATCCTCTCTCTGTTCCAATGCGCGCGGCCGCCTCCGAGGTGGAGGGGATCGCCCCCGGGGTGAGGAGGATCGATCTAGAGCCCTCGCCTCCGAGCCATTAGCCACCTTGTCCTCAGGTTGCTTGCCCGCCGCCTTGGTGAGGTTGGCCAGAGCCTTCTCCACCCTAGCCATGGACTCCTGTAGACCAGCGACCGTGGATTCCACCTTGCTGACTGATTATTTCTCCACCTTGCCGACCTTCTCCTCCAAGCCCGCAATGGCTGAAGGATCAGGCGGCTTTGATGCCAAATGATATGGGTGCTCCCTATGAAACACCCGAGTGCCCGACCGAAGGCCACAGCGAAGATCAGAGGTCGCTGTCGACCGGCGCCTCCCTCGGGATAGCTGGCTGTACGAAGCCACCGACCGGACTTCGATGGTGCACCTGAGATTGAGGTTTGTGGGCAATAAACGTGCCCTTTTCTGCCTGCATCTTTCTTATTTATTTGGTGCCTCAACAGCACTGGTGCAAGGCGCCCCTAATAGCACAACTAACAACTCACCCCAAACTAGCTAACAACTCAACAACTTGCGAAACAAACTAACAACCCAACTAACTGAAAGTTAAAAGAGATAAGAACAAGCACTAGGCTTGCAACTGATCGGCTGCCAATGGAGGCGCAGCTTGACCAGCAGGGCCACGGCGTCTACGGACGTAGACCCGGTCCGGTGCAACCGTATCATGGAGCAGCGGCGGTATCATGCGAAGTCTTTGAGCAGCTGCGATGAGTGCAATGAAGTCATGATTAGAGTAGAGAGGGAGATGGGGAAGAACCGCTAACTTTCCTACGCCATTGCCTCGCCCTACCCCGGGCCACCACCTCGGCCTCCACCCTTCCCCATGCAGACACCCTCCACCTTCACCCTGGCCCTTACCCACGTCGTTGCCTCTGCCACCTTTCCCATGCCATCGACACCACCCTTCCCTACACTGTTGTTGCCTTTGCGTTGATTGTGTCGCCCTGGCATCATCCTTGGCATTGCTTCCACCACTAACCGAAGCAGAGCAAAGAGGGACATGGAGTGGAGAGAGAGAGGAGATGAGAAGGGTAAAAGACAAGGTAGAGGATGACAACTTGGTCTACACCTTTTTTATATATTCTATGTGTGTGACTAGACTGCCACTTTACTTGCCACATTGGTAAAACCACCCTCAAACCATTGTAGGGTGTTATTTGCGCTGGTTTTGTGGTTCTAGAGTTCAGAGTACCTGGTCCCATAATTCAGAGTGTAAATAGACTTTTTAATTAAATTTATTATTTATAGATAATTTCATAGAATCATTATAAATTAGAAGGGATGCCATGTATAGAAATATATGGATAGATATGATCCTAATTTGATTGTGTTTTTCCACCATATATAGATAATTCTAGATGAAATATATGGAAAATGTGTGGGAAAGTAGTCATCGTGGAGTGGATTCTCACTGCAACCTTTTATTGTTATCACCAGCGCTTTTGCAAGAAATTACAATACATCAGCATTGCTGAGAGAGAGAGAGAGAGAGGGAGGGAGAGAGGGAGGGAGAGAGGACGCAAGGAACGGTTCAATGCAGAAACGCAAGGAAAGTTCAGGCTTTTAGGGAGGGAGGGTGGGACAGGTGATCTGAAGAAACTATCTTATCTTTGCGTGCATGGATCGTTCTGTTTCTGTCCCCACGTCTGCAAATTAGCACACGTACGTGCATGGAAACAATCCGTAATGAAAAAATTAAGCCAGGTGAAGAAATCTTTAGATTTGATGGGAGCAGCGGCAGCCGCTACTACTACTATACTGACCTTCGATCATCAATCCTCGTCAGTTTTCTGAAGCAAGATTGTTAAGAAGCTTGACAAAAAGCCCTTCAGTTGCTTCACTCTGACTGCAGGTATATATCCCAGCAGGCAGAGGCCAAACTGCTACATGACAACCTGCATGAACTCAGCCAATCATTTACATAATATATATGCCACGATGCTGCATGTATGCAAATGAGAGATTGTCATACTAGTGTTGCACCACCTAACCAACCATGCACACACGCAAACTGTATCTGCTTCTGAATTATACCATGCGTAGATGCTAGACAGTGTAAGCTGCATTACATTACCAAAGGAATTTATAAAAAACTGCAGGATGCTTATAATGATAAGCGCAAAAGCTTGCATCGCCAATAGATCCAGGCTAGATTAGGGCAGAGGGCCCCCAACTCCTCCCCCACCACTTGTAATTATGACCATCTTTTTCTATCTATTAATGGATCGGCGGAACTCCCGCCCCTTTTCTCTCAAAAAAAAAAAGCTTGCATCGAAAGAAAAGTATACTCCTCCCAGTTACAATAAGTTACTTGTCATTTAGACGTCTAAATGGCCACCGCAAATTGCTATTGCAATTTTAGAAGTACTTTTGGGGCAAATCTTGACATACGATTTTTCATTTACCTAAATTACACATTAAAAACATATTTATATTTAAAGCTTTTAAAACATTGGCGTGCATCACATGTGTCCTAAACGAAAAATAGTTGTGACCACATTCGCGTGCATCACACGTGTCCCAAACGAAAAAAATTTGTGACAAGAGAGGTATCTATCGAAAAGCACTTGTGATTGCAAATAGGTTGATGCATATTGGTTCGGCTCTCTTTTTTAGATAATGGAAGAAACTTCCGGCCTCTTGTTTGCTTAACATAATTTCTATCCATACAGAAGCCTGACTCACAGATGCATCTCATATGTGCAGACAGAATGTTTGTAAGGTATGCACATGGACAAAAGTACAAAACAAGTATTCTGCTAGTAGTCTGGTACTGCCACTATCTCATAACTGTCTTAATTTTGGAGAGCTAGTCAGCTAGAACAGTTAGACAGACGATACTGTCCCCCCAATTTCTTTCAGTAGGACAAGAACCATGCTACACTCTGGACTGTAGCCGAAAATGCCATTCCCTTTGCGTGTGCAGATTAACAAAGTCCTCTCCCTCTCCTGCACTGGAGTATAGAAAAAGCGCTGCACATTGGCAATAGAAAAGGAAGAGCGACCCTGCATAACGAGACAAGAGATCACAAGCTCCATGCATCCAGTATATAAGCAAGCAGCCCTTGTCGCCACCACTCCAAGCTAGGATTCGCAGCTCATCATCAGTAGCCAGTTACTACATATCAGTGGTAATTCAGTTCAGTTCAGTTCACTTCAGTTCGTAGTGAGTTTAGGATGGGGAGATCTCCGTGCTGCGACGACAGTGGCCTCAAGAAGGGGCCATGGACCCCAGAGGAGGACGAGAAGCTGCTCCAGTACATCCAGAAGAATGGCCATGGCAGCTGGAGGACCCTCCCAAGGCTTGCCGGTACAGTCACTTGGCCATTCTCCATATATTCAGAGATCTAAAACACCACCAACTTCACGTACTGCAGCTGTGTGCATTCCTATGGACTTACTTATGCTCAAAATAAAAAAGAATGTGCATTGCAAGATTGCAAAATACCCCGCTCATGGCTGCTCGTGATTCAAACAACACCCATTTGCACATTGATTGCTAGTTCTAGCCGATTTAACGTTCAGCGCATATGATTCTCTATGCTATATCAGTTGTGGAACCAATCGTGAGACATGTATGTCACACGCGTCTGATCCTTGTCTTCAAAGAGAGAGCTCACTTTTTTGTCAAGTAATTTTCAGTTTGAGCCTTGAAGTTGGTCAAGTTCTCTGAGAACGTCTAGCATCTGTGTGTTCTGTTCTAATACTTGAACACTGGTGGTGCATGGCGATGGCAGGGCTGAACCGGTGTGGCAAGAGCTGCCGGCTGAGGTGGACCAACTATCTGAGGCCGGACATCAAGAGGGGCAAGTTCTCCCAGGAGGAGGAGCAAACCATCCTCCACCTCCACTCCGTCCTCGGCAACAAGTACGTCGTGTCGATCGATCGAGCAATGCATGTTCAACGATTCGATCTCGAGCTCCGATGAACTCCGATGAACTGAGGCATGAACGTGATCATGGGCTGATTGAGCTGAGTTTCAGGTGGTCGGCGATCGCGACGCACCTGCCGGGGCGGACGGACAATGAGATAAAGAACTTCTGGAACACGCATCTGAAGAAGCGGCTCATCCAGATGGGCTTCGACCCCATGACGCACCGCCCGAGGACGGATTTCTTCGCCGCCCTGCCGCAGCTCATCGCGCTGGCCAGCATCCGGGAGCAGCTCGCCGCCGACCCGGCGGCGGCGGCGGCGGCGCAGCTGCATGGGATTGGCGCCGCCGGCGTCGACGTGTCCATCTCCATCCAGGCAGCCAAGCTGCAGTACCTCCAGTGCCTCCTCCAGTCGGCGGCCACCACCATCGCCTCCAGCGCCGGCGCCTCCGCGCAGGCCGACGCCGGAGCAGCTCTCGGCGACGGCGTCGGCGTCTGCTCGCAGTCGCTGCAGGGTGCCCCTGGTACCGTCCCAGCGCCGGCGGCCGGCGACCACCTGGTGCCATGCACGGTGTCCGAGGCGCCCGTGAGTACGAGCGACGAGGCCAACCAGGAGCTCCTCGTCGGCTGCGACGCTGGCGAGTTCTTCCCGTGCCACGGCGGCTCGCTGCCTCCCCTCGCCGACCTCTCCGACGCCGGCAACCTGGCGGATGGGTACAGCGCGACGGCGTCGTCCAGCTTCGGTGGCGCGCCGGGCAGCCCCTTCCCCTGGCCGGAGTTCTTCCCCGACGACTCCTTCATCACTGATTTCCTATGACGCCATGGCACATCATACTATACACGCGTGTATCCATCTCTGAATTTTTGAAGCTTTGCTTACACATAACAAATCCATACGAACGTGCATGTCCTATACATAGAAAAAAAAGATCGTTCTTTAGTTTGTAATTTGTATGAGCTCTACAATGTCCAGAACTTCAGAACTGCACGTAGAATGATCGTCCGATGTCAATGTAATGCTTTTATTACTTGTCCAAATTACGGCAGGAGTGGAGTAGCAGATGATGAAATAATACGGTTCTTGCTGCACTGATGATAGAGCATAAATAGCAAGTATCTGAATATCTATCTCATTAACTGCAGATGTGTGCTTCCATGGATCATCCATCCACTTTGCACCACTGAGTGATCTGTACTTACCGGCAAACCTCCTTTTCTCTGAATTTTTTGAGCGTTGATATTGACGAGAGAAAGTACATTTGGCTCTCTTGATCTTGGGACTTCATTGTTGGCAACCTAACCTCCTACTAGTGAGACTAATGCATTTTAGTCTTTCAGAAGATTGTGTGTCATAAAAACTTTTGGTAACCGATTTATAGAATTATTTATGTAAGGTGCTGATCCTTCTCTTTTTTTCTTGGTGAGCAGGTAAGGATCAACCTTTAATTGAGGACTGTTCACAAGAGATCACAATGCTAACATCGTTGTCCCAGAGAGAGAGGGAGGGAGAGAGAGATGGGTTAACATCATTTGAGTTAATCAAATGGCTACACATGGCATGTATTATATCCTAGAGATAATCTCAGATGAAGCTATAGTGTTGAAGCTAGCTGAGTAGCTGTGTAATGGAAGCTAGGTGGATTTGGTTGTGGTTGTGGTTGATAAGGAAATTTTAGAAAGCTAACGTTGCACTGAAAGAGATGCTTGACAGCTTGAGTAAAGTGCACCTAATCCTGAGCGAAGTTGCACTACCGGTTTCAACGATCGACAGTTGAGCATAGCAATTCTAAGTGAAAAATACTACTGGTTTCAATGATCGACAGTTGAGCACTACAGGAAACGAACTCTATCTGGACGGTCAGAAAATTCAGTGTCGACGGCCAAGAAGCCGCCGACCAACCAATTTCGGCGGCACAACCTCAACCGCCGACACAGCGAGAGTAATGTCGGTGGCCAATCGAGTCTGCCGACAAAGGATCAGCCCCCTCCCGCACACAGGATGAAAATTCAAATTTGGAGCCCGCCCATTAGTTTATGTCGGCGGCCAAATCAAAGCCCCCGATACTGCCCCTCCCCCAGACGGAAGAATAACGTGTTGAACGAGACGATGTTAAAGCGGTCCCACGCGTCAGTAAGGCGACGTCGCTGCCATGCGGGGCCAGCAGCTTAGCTGCTAGGGAGCGACACACCCCTCTGTGTCAGCGGCATAGAAAAGGCCGCCGACACTGATAAAAAGAAATATCAGGGGACGCGGCATGGCTCAAACCCACGACCTGTGGGGAGCCTGCGCCGCGTCGCGCGCTGATAACCAGGTGACCAGAAGTGTTTATTCAACATATGATAGCTTCAAACTTTTATTAATATTCAGGATAGCGTCAATGTCGGCGGCTAGAGATGAAGCCGACACTGATTTATCTATATCGGCGGCCAAAGATATCGATATAGCCACCGACACAGAGCCTCCCTCCTTTAGCCCGCCTTCCAAAGGAACTCGCCGTATAGCTCGAGCCGAGACGGCACTCCCCGGTCCAATGAGGCCTCATGCCCATTGCATGACCTAGAAAGTCACTTGGCACCTAGCGTAGACCCCATGGGCCCGGGGGAGGGCCGGAGAGAGGAGGTGGGCTAGGGGGGGGGAGGGACTGTGTCGGCGGCCCAGACTATGGCCGCCGACACTGATTTAGCAATGTCAGCGGTCTCTTCTGTTTTCGCCGACACTGACAGTCTATGTCGGCGTTATCCTATTATGCCGCCGAGACTGATCTATGGCACTGATGAATGGGTCCCATAAATTATATAGCTATTATTTTAATCAGTGTCGGCAGCATTTCAAGCAATGTCGGCGGCCTCAGCCGCCGACATTGCTCTTCCATTTACAAAAAGAAGGGGCCGTGCACTAAGTGCCCTAGCACTTAGCGCACGAGCCAAAGCCCTGCGCCGCCGCCGCCCGCGCCGAACCGCGCCGCCGCCTGCCCCGGCGCACAGCGCCGCCATAATGTATGCTATACGAAGTTATTACGGAGCCGCCGCCGTCGCCGCACCTCCACGCCGCCGTTGCCGTCTCCCCGCTGAGCCGCCGCCGCCGCCCCTGAACCCCTCCTTCCTCCGCTGCCACCCGTCGACACCCCAAACCGAGGTAATCCCGATCTTTTTTTTGGTTTGTGGTAGCTATGTCGTTGGTATTTTGTGTGCCGACGATATTAGTGCTTATAATTAATTAAGAAATACGTCATTTAGGCGTGGTTTTAGTTGATTAGTACTTGTTAATAAATTTTGACGTCGTAGCACATATGGAACCATAGTCAAACCCGTTCGGGGGCGCAACAAATTTTCGTAAGGAACGCGGACGGTGATTCTTTGTGTTCTGTTTACGAAATATGTTGTGCTCCAGAGCTGTCCACGTTTTGGACAGCCCACGGATGTTGGTATGAGTACGGGGTAGTCACCATGGGAGGTGCACGGACCGGGATTTCAGCGGCGTAACCCTGTCGTCCTCCTAGTGCATAACATAAGCGGTACGCCGTACCCGTCGTTGCACTGGGGGGACTGCGGGGTTATGCTGCCGGAATTCCGACCTGTGCACTTCCCGTGGCCACGACCACCATACTCATACCAACATCCGTGGGTGGGTAAGCCCTCCTATTTAGCTAGACATGAACCGTTTTTGTCGTGCGGTGGACCTATAGGTAGTAACATAATATATATGTTTATCTTTTTGGTGTAATATGTTGACTTGCTGTAATTGTTCAAAAAATGTATAGACCTAGAATTTAAAAGCATGTATGACTGTACATATAGTGATTAAGCGATGGAAGATCAACGGTGGATGTACGATGGATGGATGAGGTCTGGGCAGTACACAGATGAGTGATTCGACAAGGCAGAAGCATTCGTCAAAGAAGCTTTTCGAAGGTTCCCCAACCCTAACATAGCAAAAGTGCCTTGTTCTTACGCGGTTTGCTCGAACACGGAAAAGTGGTCGAAGAGGAAAATTAGCGAGCACATCTGTAGGCATAGCTTCAAGACAAACTACTTTGTACGGGTATATCATGGAGAAAGGAAGCGTCCGGCGCCGGTGCATAGCCCTGTGGATTTTGGGGAGGGCTACGACGAAGTTGAGCTCGACAGGTTGGACGAGCTAACGGATGATGTGGGTAGGGCTTTCAATCTCTCTCCTGAGGAAGAGTCCGAGCCACTTGCACAGAAATTCGATGAACTCCTTGAGTCTGCCAAAGAGCCGCTCCATGAACGAACCGATGTGACTGTGCTCGCGTCTAATAGCCGTTAAGACAAAATACAACCTCTCAGCCAATTGCTTCAATGACCTGTGCAAGCTGTTGGACAGCCTACTTCCGGTTGGAAACAAGATGACTCCAAATCTGTATGAGTCGAAGAAGCTTCTTAGCGTGTTAGACATGCCGTGCGAAAGGATAGACTACTGTCCAAAGTTCTGCATGCTTTACCGAAAAACCGATTCTGGGTGACTCATTGCAAGCATTGCGGCGAGAGTCGATACGTGCTAGTTAAAGGACAAGATGGTGTAGACAGACAGACAACGGTTGCTTAAAAAACCTTCCGTTTCTTTCCCATCTCTCAACGCCTGCAACATCTGTACATGTCCAAGTCCACAGCTAGGCATATGAGGTGGCACAAAGACGGCAAACGTAAAAAGGAAGGCATGATGATTCATCCGTCAGATGCAGAAGTGTGGAGGCATTTTGACCAGCAACATCATGAATTTGCAGCTGATCCTAGAAATGTGCGCATTGGTCTATCCACTGATGGGTTCACACCATTCAATATGACCTTGCACCCGTACTCTTGCTGGCCAGTATTTGCCACCCGTATAACCTTCCACTTCAACTTTGTCTGAAGGAAGAGTACATGTTTCTTTCTGTTATCATACCTGGCCCTAAGTCTCCTAGAAAAAATTTGAACTTATCCGTGCAACCACTTGTAGAAGAGCTGAGTGGCCTGTGGACCAAAGAAGTCTTGACACATGATAGCTACAAGGGCCAGAACTCTAGGATACAAGCCGCCTACCTGTGGTCAATTCACGACTTTCCAGCTTACGGTATGTTTTCGGGGTGGAGCACGCATGGAACCTTGTCGTGCCCTAAATGCTCGTGTAACACTGATGCATTCAAATTGAAAAAGAGGGCAAGGCTTGTTGGTTCGACTGTCACCGTCGATTTCTTTCGCTCAATCACCCATTTAGGAGGGTGTAGGAAACCTAGGCCGAGAGGGGGGTGAATCGGACTCCTAATTCAAATTTTAAACTTGTTTGTGTGATTGTTTAGTCCGATTTTTACCCAAGCTACCGATGGAGTCCTATTATCTAGATGCGGAAATAACGGCACAATTAATAAACAGGAAAAGTGGCTCGATGGCTCACACAAGCAATGCACAATTAAGATAATGCAAGAGACAAGGAGACGCAAACCGAGTTGTTTACCGAAGTTCGGTGCTCAACACATGAACACCTACGTCTCCGTTGAGAAAACTTCTCACACAGATAAGTCGGGACTCTCTCGTCCCTAGCCCTCAATCCACTCGTGGTAGCTCTTCACCAACACATGGTAGGCGAGCTCCAAACCTTCACACAAGACGAGTTCTTCCACACGCGGAAGCTCCTCGCACCCGCGGCGCCGACACACGGCACTGACCCCCGACACACGGAGGGTTTTGTACACAACCTTCAACGGATGAAGGC
>SPJY01000289.1:1349293-1370966 GCA_005191435.1 Raddia distichophylla
GGACAGTGTTGTGCTTCAGCCAAGGTATAATATTATTAGGTTTCATCTTGATACAATTCTCTCGTTTCCTAGGATCCTAGGCCCATGTGCTTTCGATGCCATGGTGAGTCACCTAAGTGGTACGTGTGCAAGTTATTAGCCATAGCAACATCTAGATGGAGCATGACAAAGACCGAACACATCCACGTCTCGCCCCTCCATACCTCGATTGTCCTATCACCGACACAAGCTGATCATCCATGATTCGGTTGCATTATTTGTATAAAAAGTATGTCTATACATAGATATTTTAGTAATCCACACAATGAATAATGACTATTAGATATATTCTTTTATAACAATTTTAAGAACTACATAGAATATAGATATTTTAGGAGATATTTGTATACGGATGAACTAGATTTTACAATGTGGCAATAATCCAATATTGTTAACACATTTATAAATTGATGTGCTTTAGAGTATCTTTTATAAGTCTGTGAATGACCATGTATAGATAGGTTAAGTACATGGTCAGTGTGCTTGAGAAAAGGAGTAGGCTAGATACAAAAGATCTATAAATATTTTGTTATATTATTAAATCTATAATATAGTAGTCATTTGTAATAATGAGTCTCCCAATCAAGCCATGTAATTTATAGATGTTTAGTTCATTATTAATTTATGATTCGCTAGCTAAGATAATAGTTCTTAAACACAAAAATATTTAATATTTAATGTATTAAGTAATTAGAAATTAAAATATAAAATTAAATTTAAAATGACATATTTTAGTCTCGCCCTAGGGCCCTTAAAACATTAGGAACGGCCCTGGACGTTCGCCACCATCATCTTGGTTTCAGCATGAACGAGGCGCTGGGACATGATCATCCTTGTGACGAGAGTAGGATAGTCGGACGAGATATAGAAGTCCCTCCCTGTGATGCGCTCGTCGTCCATGTCGGTGACGTAGGGTCCGGCCATCAACATAGACCACCGCCGATCTCCGTCTTCCTCCATGGCAGTGCCCGGGGGAAGAGCAACCATGGCCCACGACCTATCTCCACCTTTCTCCATGACAGACGGCAGTGTCCCGGGGGGCGAGCGAGTACGGTCCATGACGGATTGCCGTCCCCTCAGCGATAGAAGACCCACGATCTCAGATTTGCCATGCCCGTGACCCGTGGAGTTGGGGAGAGTGGATGGAGAGGCAGTGCGCAACGTCGGGGTAGGCCGACGGCGGAGGAGGAGAGTGGCAGCGGGCCGGCGGCGGAGGAGAGTGTGGGTGGGTGCGGTGGGGAGAGAGAGAGTGCCTATTTGCACAGCGAAAGTCGAGTGACCTCTGAATCCGATTATTAATTTATTATAGCTATAAAAAAAGAATCCGATTATTATACCTACGGAGTATTTTTTTTAAAATTTTCCCTCGTACCACTAAGGTCTTTTCTTTGCAGCGTTACGTAGTGTTAGCGTTTTACTATACCAAATCTGTTATTTTTATATAATTTTTTGGTGTCATATTTTGGAATATTTTTCTAAGGCTTTGAATAGTTTTTCTTAAAGATACCAAAACTATTTTTAATAATGTTTCTAACCTTTTTAGATCCATTTCGAAAACTCACAAATTTCCTACAGTAAAACACTGACGCCGCGTAGCGCTGCAAAGAACAAGGCCGTGATTTTGCACTTTGCTAAAATACCATCGGTGTGTCTATGACATTTGGGGTCTGGTCCTATGTCTCACTGTCATGGCCAGTAGTATTTTGGTAAAGTGCAATTCACTTAGTGGTATGGGGCAATTTTACCAATTTTTCGAAGATAATTGCCTTCTTGTCGTGACTTTTATTTCTCAATTCTAATTCTACCCTAACTTTATGATCTTTTTTATTTTATCCTCACTTTTTCATAATGAATCTACCATTTGTCCCTAATTTTAACTTCCATTAGAGAAGGAGGATTAAATAAACCAAATAAAATAGAAAAAAGATATTGACAAGAATACCCTCCATCTCTCCCCCACACACTGTAACCCTCCACTTCACCTCCATCATTCTTTGCAACCTCAGCTAAAATTCATGAATTTGGTATTGAACTATATGATGCTTCTTGCTTTTTTTAACGTGAATTTAACTACAAATTGTTAAAATCTGGCTCCATATCAAATAGGGGTAAAATCAAAATAATATCAACAAGACAACAAAGTATGAACAAATTCGCAAGGGCGTATATGTCTCCAGCAAAGTTAACCCCGTTAAATACTCCATAACGGAATAGAGGTAAAACTTGCCTTCGATTTCAAAAAGTGGGGAGCAAAATCAAATAATTCATAACGTATGGGCAAAATAAAATTGAGAATAAAAGTCGGGACAAGTGATATAGTAGCACAGGCCTTCCTTTTCACTTTCAAGAGGCCAACATGGTTTTTTCCCACTTGCTCAAAGTGTTCTATGATTTTTTTGGTTAGGTTCAGTTGTAGTTCAGAAAAATGTTAATGTACTAAAAAAGTACAAATCTATGAAAATATTACAAAAATATGATATTTAAGAATAACTCTACAAAGCCTCGAAAAAATATCACAAAATGTTACACCGAATACCTAGTATAAAATGACAAAAAATCTTCCAACTACAACGGAATTGAACTGAACAGAAAAAAGGAGCCTAAATGGTGAAAATTTAATTGTTTCATATTAGAAAAAATATAATAGAAGTAGACATCATTTTTTTTCCAATTGTTTTCCTTGATCAACAGGTTTTCTTGGTAAAACTCCTCACTAGTTGTTATTTTATTTGAAAAGGGGAGAGAGGGAGTGAAAATACTCTCACGCACCGCACTGGCGCCTTTCACCAAAATCCTTCCTCAAAATCGCATCACCAAAGTCATATCACACAACCTCCTCAAATGAAATACTGATCCTATTCATACTAGTATAGCATGGCATTTTAGGAATAATGGTGATATCAAGGTAAAATATTAAGAATGAGCCTAGGGTTTAAATCATTTTAATTTTTCTAGGCATAACTAGCTTTGAACTATTTTGTTTTATAACTAACATGCACGTTCAAAAATCTAGGAAACTATTTTAAAATAAAGCCAAATCGGCGGCGTCCGGGTCGTACTGCAATGGGGTGTTCTACAGCAGATCCGGCTCCTTTAAAAGGCGAACATACACATACAATAGCAAACATACACAACCAGCACTCCAAATGATTTTTTTTTTGCAATTTTTATAAAGAGTGAAAATGTGAAAACATTTTTATTTTTCATGTGACATGCTCTTTTGGTGCCTAAACGATTTTTAGATGCAAAAGTTATATGGAAACAATGGCATTAATATTTTTATTAAATCCATAATCACCCAAAATGTTTTAGAGAATTTCTACAGAATAATTCAAAGTATTTTTGAAAAATTCTGCAATATTTAATAAATCCATTTACTATTTTTTTATAAAATGCTTTGGAAATTTCTGGGAAAAATGGGAAGAAGGCTGGCTGACAGCCAAGCTCGCGAGGCCGAGCTTCAAACGGCGATTCCGAGCGCGTTTCTCGACCGTTTTCGGTGTTCTTGGGCTCGTTGGAATCTTGGTGTCTACGCGAATCTATTGGCACTACTCACACGGCCGGATATGGCTGGAGACGATGGCGCCATGTCTGGAGGCGGCGCACGGTCGTGGGAATGACGACGACGGTGACGGCGATTAGAGGTGAAATAATACGAGTAAAGGGGTGCGTAAGCATAAACTATGGTATTGGGTGCTCACCAAGTGTTTGTATTGGTCGAAGAAGACGCGGTGAGGCGTATCGACGGTGGGCTCTTCCGATGACCGAAACAGAGCAACAATGAGACGACGGCTCCGGCGGTTCTGTGCAGAATTAGTTGGGGAGAAATGAGGGAGACGGGGATCCTATTCTTGGGACGAAAGCAATCAAAAGATGGCTCACAGGAGAGGGGTAATTCCTCTGTTGCCGGCGTTCGTAGGCCACATCATCATCCTTATGTCTCTAGTTGGAAGAACGGTCAAGGTTGCCGGATTACCATCGCCATCAGCTATCATCGGAAGAATGACATTGGCATCATCAAAGGAATAGTTGATGTGTATTTTTAGATCGCCCTAGCATCGCCAAGGTTCTTTCGGCTGCTATTTTGGGCATGATTTCATCTGTTGCCACTTTGTTTTCTTTCAACATTTTTGGAGGCTCAAATCGACATGTTGGTGTGTCAGGCCGTTATTTTCTTCTTCTTTTTTCTTCTTTGGGCTGTGTGCATTAGTATACAGAGGCCGAAGTGTTCTTAGTATAACTGTATCATTTTGATGTAATTATCTGAGTTCAATAATAAATGCTTCTTTTTTCCAATAAAAAAACTAGTGAGTACGCGATGTTGATGTATGGCCTGTGCCTCTCAGGCCCCCACACGTCCGATTTACAGGCGAACGACTTACCTGAATCTGCTGAGTCTCCCATGCCATCTTCTGATGACTCTTCGTCCTCAGAATCAGATAGATCGTCGTCTCCATGTACATAAAATAAAATAAAAAAACTGGTGAGTACGTGACGTTGATGTATGGACTGTGCCCCTCAGGCCCCCACACGTCCGATTTACAGGTGAATGACTTACCTGAATCTGAATTTGCTGAGTCTTGTATGCCTGACGACTCGACGCCCTCGGCATCAGATGGATCGTCGTCTGCATGTGCATATTTTTTTTTAAAAAAAAAAACTAGTGAGTACGCGACGTTGATGTATGGCCTGTGCCCCTCAGGCCCCCACACGTCCGATTTACAGGTGAACAACTTACCTGAATTTGCAAAGATACAGAAGGGATGTAAGCGACAAGTTAGCAGTGTGTATGATGTCATACTGGGCCTCTTCTGCAGCATATCATTGCAGGAAACGAACTCTACGTGGGCGGCCAGAAAACTCAGTGTCGGCGGCCAGGAAGCCGCCGACCAACCAATGTCGGCTGCACAACCCCAACCGCCGATACAGAGAGAGTAATATCGGCGGCCTAATAGTGGCCGCCGAGACGGCTCAGCCCCCTCCCTCCTTCTGGATGAAAATTCAAATTTGTAGCCCGCCAATTAGTCTATGTCGGCGGCCAAATTAAAGGCCCTGATATTGCCCCTCACCCAGATGGAAGAATAACGTGTTGAACGGGATGACGTTAAAGCGGTCCCACGCGTCAGTCAGGCGACGTCGCTGCCATGCGGGGCCAGCAGCTTAGCTGCAAGGGAGTGACAGAACCCCTCTATGTCGGCGGCATATAAAAGGCCGCCGACACTACTTGTTTGGAAGGCCCACGCGGAGCCCAAATGTAAACTCTTCGCGTGGACTCTTAGCCATGGAGGTCTCAACACGGCGGATGTCCTCGCCAAAAAAGGGTGGCCTGCCCAACAATTGTGTTGTCTGTGCAACCTAGCGCTGGAAACGCAGGATCATCTCTTCAACGAATGCACCTACACCATGGAAGTTTGGAACCTCTCCTTCGCGCCTCTTTTGACCCCGGCGGTCGCACTGTGGGATTGGTGGGACCGTATGCATTTCGGGCTTATCCCAAAGCCTCGTAAGGAGCTAAATGGCAAGATGATCTATACCCTTTGGAACATTTGGAAGGAACGCAACCGTCGTATTTTTCATCAAACTTCCCAACCACCGACGCTTACGGCACGAGAAGCAGCCGCTGACTTCTTGTTGTGGCGTTCATCGCCAATAGATCCAGGCTAGATTAGAGCAGAGGGCCCGCCACCCCACCCCCACTACTTGTAATTATGACCGTCTTTTTCTCTATCTACTAATGGATCGGCGGAACTCCCGCCCCTTTTCCCTCAAAAAAAAAAATGAGCGTTGTCGCAAAAGATGATGATAAAAAGTGTTTCCACATATGTTAGTCTTTTAAGTCTGGTGCGACTTTATTTTTTGAGAGTGTAGAAGAAAGGCACACACAAATTTGCGCCATCACACACACTAACACATGACACTTATTAGCAGTGTACATCTTTATATGTAGAGATCGTATTTCTTTCATTATCTAAAAAAAAAATTTAGATCTTATTGGGTGTTTGTTTTGATAAACTTTGTGCAAAATTCTGAAGAAAATATTTCATCCAAATTAATCAGAGTTTCCATGACTGGTTTAATTTTCTACTGTGGGTTGCCAATTAATAGACCGATTGTCGCTGATAAACAATGCGCGGGTAAAAAAATGCCGGGTATATGGTGATAGCTGATATGTTGAAAGGGACATAGAATTAAAAAGAGATACATAAATGGTCTGTATTTTTTTAGCATGTCAAATTATGTGCCCAAGAGCTAGAGATGCGCGCGACGCACACAAGTATACTATATATATTGCCAGAAGATTCGATATATCTCTCTCTCTGCATGATCGATCTCCTGAAATTAAGGAGAGGGGATGCATGCGTGTGTATGCGAATTGAATCAATCATCACATGCTGATCACCAAGGTCAATCCTCGCGAACTTTTGGACGGCCATCTTGGCAACTGTATTGGATTAGCACGCAAAAAAGTTTGATTGGACATGTGTGCATGCATGATGGTGTGCATCGCCTGGCCGGCTTATTTCTTCCAAATGTGGGCCGAACCATGTCATCAGAAAGATATGTTAATTATTCAAAAATAAAAGATAGGCTATAACACCTGTCGACATTTCCTCGGGGTGAATGATCATACGCTTATAGGACCACTACAGGAAACGAATTCTATGTGGGCGGCCAGAAAAACTAGTGTCGGCGGCCAGTAGCCGCCGGCAGACCAATCTCGTCGGCCCAAAGTCAGCCGCCGACACAGCGAAATACAGTCTCGGCGGCTAAAACTATACCGTCGACACTGCTTAGCCCCCTCCCGCCCGCCAAATGAAAATTCAAATTTGGAGGCCACCAATTAGGATATGTCGGCGGCTACACTAGAACAGCCAATATTGAAACTCCCCCCAGACGGAATAATAACGGGTTGAACAGGAGGACATTTAAGCGGTCCCACACATCAGTCAAGCAAGGTCGCTGACATGTGGGGCCAGCGGCGGAGCCTGGATACCATCTATGTCGGCGGCATACCACAGGCCGCCGACACATGTAAAATAAAAAAATCAGGGAGCGCAGCGGTGCTCGAACCCACGACCTGCAGGGAGCACACGCTGCGCCGCGCGCTGATAACCGAGTGAGTAAATATGTTTATTCAACATGTATAGGCTCCACAGTCTTTTGTATGTTTCCGGTAGCATCTTTGTCGACGGTATTTAATTTGGCCGCCGACACAGACCCTCCCCCTCAAGCCCGCCTCCTCTCTGGCCCTCCCCCGGGCCCACGGGGTCTAGGCTAGGTGCCAAGTGGCTTCCTAGGTCATGCTGTTGGCATGAGGCCTCCTTGGCCCGGGGAGTGCCGTCTTGGGTCGACCTCTAGGGCGAATTCCTTTGGCCGTAAACTGATCGAGCCCAGAAGCCGATACGCCGTGAGGGTTTCAAAGGACTGCGCCGTAGAGCTCGAGCCGAGACGGCATTCATCAGGGCAACGAGGCCTCATGCCAATTCCATGACTTAGGAAGGCATTTTGCAGCTAGCAAAGACCGCCGTGGGCCCGGGGGAGGGGCATGGAGAGTATGGGCTTGAGGGTGGAGGGACTATGTCGATGGCGAAAGCTTAAACCGCCGACATTGATCAGGACAATGTAGGCGGCTAGTCATACGGCCGCCGACATAGAACTAAAACCAAGCGTGCCAATTGATTTGACCTGTAAATCAATAAGGAGAAAATCGTCAGTAATATAAGCCTAATCGGCTTTTAAATAGCCAGATCAGGTTATTTGTAATCGGCTCTAAATTAACCGATTACAGGATCTATCGGCTTAATGCCAGATAGGGCAATTAAATAAATATTCAAATCTAAATATCACACTTATTTTTGGTATTTTTTTATAATAGCATTAGCAATAAACCTTAATATCGATATATCAGATTAAACCAGGAAACAGATTGAACAGATTGGTTAGGCCAAGACAGTATTCAGATCTAAATCTGGATATAAACCAATAAACCGATTAAAAGGTCTAGAGACTAATGAGGGTAAATGCAATACAGATCGGCAAACGTTTGCACATGCAAGATCCTAAATAAGACATACACAAGATAGATTAAACGAGGCAGTTGCATATATCAGATTCAGAAGAAAACATATGAAATATTCAATAATCGGTATTGCAGGGTAAACACACATTACAGATCGATTGACTTGAGATAGTGCAATATGCGAGAACATGTAAAAGATCGGTAAATCCCGAGGCAGTCTAACATGGTTTGTATACATGAGATCAACATGATGCAGCCATGTATACGGTTTACAAGGAGAGAATCGATTATCCCATTGAGATAGCTCTACCTGCGAGTTGAAGCCTTTTGACGAGGTCGATCGGATTCGAGAAAGTGTTTTGTGTATTGAGTATTGATTCCTATTCTATCGAGACCTAAGGTTCTATTTATAGTGTTACAAAGTCGATACCAATACAAACTAATTTACCGCGACGCGCTTCTGATCAAATCGTATTTCTTCCGAAGTCTTACAAATATCGGTATTCTGCTTTCTTCTTTGCCGATAAAGCCCATTTCCGATTTGGCCCAATAATTCCAACATATTCGGCCTTTTCTGAATATCCGATTTTCTGCCAAATTTGGGTGTCAACACGAGGTGCCGTCGATACTGACATCTATCACTGACGTGTGGGACCCCGAAATTATAAAGTTGTTAAAGTTGTTATGTTAAGCAGTGTCGGCGGTATTGGTATTTATGTCGGCGGCCGTGGCCGCTGACATTGCCTTTCCAGTTACAAAAAGAAGTGGCCCGTGCACTAAGTGCCCTAGCCCGCACTTAGCGCACGAGCCACGCCCTGCGCCGCCTCCGCCCGCGCCGAACCGCGCCGCCGCCTGCCCCAGCCTAACCGCGCCGCCATCTCCTTCCAGCTCCCCGAGGCTGCGCCGCCGCCGCCGCCGCACCGAGGCTGCGCCACCGCCGGTCCTCCCCGAGCCGCATTTCCCTCCCCGAGCCGCCTTTTCTTCTCCTCTCTCCCCCATCGGTCGTCGCTCTCGCTGCCCCTGAACCCGTCCTTCCGCCGCTGCCACCTGTCGGGACCCCAACCCGAGGTAATCCCAACTTTTTTTTGTATGTGGTAGCTATGTCGTCGGTATTTTTTGGGCCGACGACATTAGTGCTCTTAATTAATTAAGAAATACAACAGTTAAACGTGATTTTTGTTGTTTAGTCATTGTTAATTAATTTAGACGTCGTAGCATGTGCGAAACCGTAGTGAAACCCGTCGGGGGCGCAACAAATTTTCGTAAGGAACGCGGACGGTGATTCGTTGTGTTCCATTTACGAAATATGTTGTGCTCCCGAGCTGTCCACGTTTTGGACAGCCCACGGATGTTGGTATGAGTATGGTGGTCGTGGCCATGGGAGGTGCACGGGCCGGGATTTCGGCGGCGTAACCCTGTCGTCCTTCTAGTGCATAACATAAGCGGTACGTCGTATCCGTCGTTGCACTGGGGGGGACTGCGGGGTTATGCTGCCGAAATTCCGACATGTGCACTTCCTGTGGGCACGACCACCATACTCATATCAACATCCGTGGGTGGGTAAGCCCTCCTATTTAGTTAGACATGGACCTTTTTATCGTGCGGTGGACCTATAGCTAGTAACATAATATATATGTTTATTTTCTTGGTGTAATCTGTTGACTTGCTGTAATTGTTCAATTAGACCGATAGCTAGTAACATAACATACATGTTTATCTTCTTCCTGTAATCTGTTGACTTGTTGTAATTGTTCAATAAATGTATAGACGTAGAATTTAAAAGCATGTATGAATATACATATAGTGATTAAGCGATGGAAGATCGAAGGTGGATGTACGATGGATGGATAAGGTCTGGGCAGCACACAGACGAGTGGTTCGACAAAGCAGAAAAATTCGTCGAAGATGCTTTTCAAAGATTCCTCAACCCTAACGTAACAAAAGTACCTTGTCCTTGCGCGGTTTGCTCGAACACGGAGAAGAGGTCGAAGAGGAAAATTAGCGAGCACATTTGTAGGCATGGCTTCAAGGCAAACTACTTTGTATGGGTATATCATGGAGAGAGGAAACGTCCGGCGCCGGTGCCTAGCCCTGTGGATATTGGGGAGGGTTACGATGAAGTTGAGGTCGACAGGTTGGACGAGCTAACTGATGATGTGGGTAGGGCTTTCGATCTCTCTCCTGAGGAATAGTCCGAGCCACTTGCATAGAAATTAGAAGAACTACTTGAGTCTGCCAAAGAGCCGCTCCATGAGCGAACCGATGTGACCGTGCTGTCGGCGGTATGGCGTCTAATGGCCGTTAAGACGAAATACAACCTCTCAGCCAATTGCTTCAACGACCTGTGCAAACTGTTGGACAACTACTTTCGGTTGGACACAAGATGACTCCAAATATGTATGAATCGAAGAAGCTTCTTAGCGTGTTAGGAATGCCGTGCGAGAGGATAGACTACTGTCCAAAGTTCTGCATGCTTTACTGGAAGGCCGATTCTGGGCTGACTCATTGCAAGCATTGCGGCGAGAGTCGGTACGTGCTAGTTAAAAGACGAGATGGTGTAGACAGACAGACAACGGTTGCTCAGAAAACATTCCGTTTCTTTTCCATCTCTCAACACCTGCAACGTCTGTACATGTCCAAGTCCACGCCTAGGCACATGAAGTGGCACAAAGATGGCAAACGTAGAAAGGAAGGCGTGATGATTCATCTGTCAGATGCAGAAGCCTGGAGGCATTTTGACTAGCAACATCCTGAATTTGCAGCCGATCCCAGAAATGTGCGCATTGGTCCATCCACTGATGGGTTCACACCATTCAATATGACCTCGCACTCGTACCTCAACTTTGCCTGAAGGAAGAGTACATGTTTCTTTCTGTTATCATACCCGGGCCTAAGTCTTTTGGAAAAAATTTAGACTTATTCATACAATCACTTGTAGAAGAGCTAAGTGACCTATGGACCAAAGGGGTCTTGATACATGATAGCTACAAGGGCCAGAACTTTATGATGCGAGCCGCCTACTTGTGGTCAATTCACAACTTTCCAGCCTATGATATGTTTTCGGGGTAGAGCACCCAGGGAACCTTGTCGTGTCCTAAATGCTTACGTAACACTGATGCATTCAAATTGAAAAAGGGAGGCAAGACTTGTTGGTTCGACTGTCACCGTCGATTTCTTCCGCTCAATCACCTATTTAGGAGGGAAAGAAAAGCGTTTCGTAAAGGCAAGACTGTTAGAAACCAACAAACAACACAACGGTTCGAAGTAGAGGATATCATAAAATGGCATGAAGGGTTGGTAAAGAAGGGTTATGATGACGAAGACTATGGGAAGATGCACTATTGGACTCATAAGTGCAGCTAGCATCTATAACCTTCCTTACGCAATAGACCTGAAGCAGCCTCACAACCTTGACCTGATGCACCAGAACAAGAATATATGTGAGGTCTTAGTCAACACGAACTGGGACATCCAACATAAGACTAGAGATAACATAAAAGCTCGGTTGGACTGTGCTGTAATATGCGATCGACCAGAGATAAACCTCAATGAAAATGGAATGAAACCTCACGGATAATTACTTTGCGATAAAGAACAAGGTCCATGTGCCACTAGGGTAAAGTACTGCCTGACACGTGCCCAAGTAAGAGATATCCTAGTGTGGATGAAGGAAAAGTTAAAATTTTCAGATGGTTATGCGATTAGCCTTCGTTATGCTGTTAGTATGGACCAATGCAAGTTAAATGGAATGAAGGCCCACGATTACAAAGCCTTCATAGAGCGTTTATTCCCCGCCGTATGGCGTGGATATGTTGACGACGCTATTTGGAGAACTATGTCGGAGCTGAGCTTTTTCTATAGAGAGCTGTGTGCTAAAGAAATATCCGTCTCGAGGATGGAGGAATTGGAGGAGATCGTTATTATTGTCACAAAGCTCGAGAAGTTATTTGTTCCTGGTTTTTTCAACTGCGTGCAACATCTATTGGTGCACTTGCCATACGAAGCAAAAATAGGGGGACCGGCACAGTACAGGTGGATGTATCCTGTTGAACGGATGATGAAAAATCTTAGATTGAAAGTGAAGAACAAAGCACGAGTTGAAGGAGGTATTGCCGAAGCTTGGATCACCCAGGAAATCGCATACTTTACGGATAAATACTTTGCGACAAAGAACAAGGTACATGTGTCACAACTAAGATATAAGAAGGCACGACGTATAAGTACTTCCAATCTTGACGTGTTCAATGCTCAAGTTGGACGTAACGTTGGTAAAAGCACAACACGTCAATTGGGTGAAGATGAAAAAATTATGATCCTGCTGTATGTGTATTACAACATGGATGAAATGAACGTGTACATCGAGTAAGTAAAAATATTTCTCAATTAAGTTATAAACACATAGTTATATTTTAAATAAACTAATGAAATACTTACACTTGTAGTCAATTTATTCAAGAAGAGTGGACCAAACCTGGTCAGCCCTAGGGGAAACAAATTGACAACCTCAAACGACGAGGGCGTGGGCCAAACCATCCTAACTTTCTTACATGGTTCTTTTACCACGTAAGTTTTTTCTATAATGTACAATGTAATTACCTAACTCAACAGTACATGTTTTAATGAATCTTTTTGGACATGCTTGTCATACAGTGTCAAAGACATTCTAGCGTGCACAATGATCTCCGACAAATGTCACGTGGATGCAATCGTAGAATTAAGGTTCATAGATGTTATGATTGCCATGGATATCGATATCGGTCCGAAGCGGCCGAGTCAGCCCGTCCAAATGCAACCACGGTTAATAGCGGCATCATAAGTTATGTCGCAGACGTCCTTGGTGGTCCAGACGTAGAGTACTATGGGGTTATTGAGGAGATCCTCGAAATAAGTTATGAAGGCAACAACCAACTTTCGCTCGTGTTGTTCCGGTGCAGATGGTTCGATCCGGAGAGTGGGGTGCGGCGTACACCGGAACTAGGACTAGTTGAAATTAACCATAAGCACCTTTATCAAAGGCCCGACGTGTTCATTCTCCCCGAACAAGTTGAGCTAGTGTTCTATCTGCCGTACGCCCACCCCAAATACAAAAATTGGTGGATTGTCCATAAATGTCATCCAGTTGGTGGATTGCACGACCTCACGGAAGAAGACTACGAGCCGAATCTACACATCGAACCATTCCAAGAACAAGAATTATCAGGTGAGTTGCACGTTGATATTGGGGATGTGCCAGTTGAACCAGATGAGGAAGTAGAAGGAAATGAAGAGGTAGAGGAGGAGGAAGAGGAAGAGGGCGAAATCGAAGAGGACAATGAGGAGGAGGAGGAGGAGGAGGAGGAGGAGGAGGAAGAAGAGGAAGATGAAGCAGAAGATTTTTGAGGCATTCAATATCTGGTTTTGTATATTTATATCTGTCATTTATTTTAATTTCTGATTTTGTACATTTATATATTTAACTAAGAGTCTAATACATTTATATTTTTGACATTTGCAGGATGACAGGTCCTATGGCGAAAGCTTTGGCGAAGGTGCGGGCGGGGCGGAAGAAAATCTTCGGGAGGAGTGGCACGAGGAGTCGACAGCAGGAGGAGTCTGCCGAGGTGGCGGCTGCTGACCCACAGCAGGAGGAGCCTGCCGAGGTGGCCGCCGCCGACCCACAGCTGCAGCTTGACGAGGTGTCGGCCACCTCCTCACAGCAGGAGGGTGCGGTGTCCACAGCAGGTACTAGCCGGAGGAGGCCCCTCGTTCTGGTACCCGATGACGACAATGCGGGTTTGCCAGAGGACTACGAGGATGAGACAAGCTTGGAGGGGAGTGGGCTGGAGGAGTCGGGTTCGGAGACCGACAAGGAGCTGGACTGGCGGGCATTGCTGGAGGAGGAGGGGGGCGACGAGGAGGTGGCCGAGGATGAGTGGGAGGCTCTCCACTCTGGAGCGGAGTCCTCTAGCTCCAAGAAATTTCGGGGCCGGAACAAATTGTCGAAAGCCCCCAATTCCCTAGAAGAGAGGGCCATCGTACATATTACAATGGGAGATAGGTATGTGTGCTAACCAGAAATCTTTCGTTTCGATGTATTTTATTTCAATGCATTTCATTTCAATATATTCTATATGTAGTGGCATGGTTTGTGAAAATAAGGGGGCTGCGCCTGAGCCGGGAAAGCAGCTTGGTGTGCTTATCAGGAAACTCTACCCCGGGCGAATTGGCGAGAGCGGGAATAAACGCCCCACGCTAAGTTGGGCCGACTACGAGCTCATGGGGTACGAGGATGGAGGAACTGTCGCCGAGGCAGTCGTCGACGAGTTCTGGGTAAAATGCCAAATTTCTTTTATTACTGTCGACGTTCCGTGTTTATATCTTTACACATGCATGCATTTATCTAATCATGTGTCTATTTTGTTTCAGACGAGGTACCAGCTTCCTCCTGGCGAGGACTACGCCCGGGCTCGGGTAGTCATCGACAGGATGGCTACCAAGCTCGTGAAGGAGGCCCTCAGGCTTGCCCGTGTAGATGCGGTGATGAAGCACTACCGCAAGAGGGGCAGAAAAATGACTAGGACAGCAGCAGGTCGGGAGTACCTCACTGCAGACCAGTACCTCCCATGGCGTCCAGACTGGATGGACATGTGTACACGTGCTTGGAGGGACCTGTGTAGCATGTGGGCGTCCCAGGAGTGGATCGACATGTCTAAGAGAAACCGGGAAAACAGGGACGCCGGCGCAGGTTTGTGCAACACCTACATGGGAGGCCTCGGCATGGGTCACGTGGCACGAGATCTAGTAAGCACACTTATCTTTTATCCCCTAAAATCAATTACATTTCATAACTATATCTAATTAGGTCATTATTTAATTCCACGCAGGAGTACCAGACGGGGGTTGAACCCTCGGGATTCACAGTTTGGAGGGCTGCACACACGCCCCGTGTGCGGCCAGACGGGTTCCAGCCACCGCTGCCGGCGCCTGCTCAGAAGCTGATTGCAAGTACTTAAAACTTGTTATTTCAATTCTTTAGACGACCGTCGTTCTCGAACAAATATCACACATCTCAATTTTTTGCAGGATACATATATTGGGGCCTTGAGGGAGAAGCACGGGAAAGAGGTTGACCCAGCGGAGATGCCCGTTAACCCTGTGCTCCTGTACGACCAATTTGGTGGTCGAGCTCACGGCAGGTACGACGGTATGAACGCCATCGTGCCACCCGACGCGTACAAGCCAGAGGTCAGGAGACGTCGACGACATGCCTCCGCAGCTCAGAATAAGCACATCGCAGAATTGGAAGAGCAAAACCGGCAGCTTCGAGAGGAGAATGCGCAGTGAGATGCGGAGCGAGAGGAGGAGCGAAGGGAGCGGCATGTGGCCATGGAAAATGTGAAGGCCATCCAAGAACAGAACCTGCTCCGCCTGCGGCTGTACCAACATTTAATTACACATGCATTGCTCGCAAATTTACCATTCCAGCTAACTTCATTTGCTAACCTCTCTTATTGATCAGCATGGTTTCCAGCAGGCGGGGACCAGCACCTCCAGCCAGCCGCAGATGCCTGCGGTGATGACGCAGACGCAGGGGGCCCCAGCCACACAGTTTGCGCCTTCGTTTGCTCCTCTGCGGTGATGACGCAGATGCAGGGGGCCCCAGCCACACAGTTTGCCCCTACTTTTGCTCCTACTTTCATGCCACCACCACAATTTTCGATGGCGTACTTTTCACTTACACCGAGACCTTCACCTGGGGTAAGTTTGCGACCATGTCGTTTGATCCATGTCATTTTGTCTAATTTTGTATCCACATATAAAGAATTGCCTCTAATTTTGCAACCATGTCATTTCATCCAAATAATGCAATGCCTCTAATTATACAAATATGACATTTCATCTTCTTTTGCAGGCGTCCGGCTCGGGTACGGCTGCGCCGACGGTGATTGCTTCGCAGGGGGATGTTGACAGTGGCACGGTGTCTTCGCTCGAGCAATTTGTCACCAACATCCTCAATCCTCACCCCGACTACGACTTGAGTGGCGGCGGCCCGCACGAGATGTAGTTAGGGTATTCTAACCGTTCTTTGCGTACTTTCTAACTATTCGAACTATAAGGCTTGTATGTGATCTTGATTTGTGCGCTACTGATAACGTATGAATTGTAAATATGTGTGGTTGCATTTATCGATGATTTACAGTTTATGGATGATGTGGTTGTATTTGGGCTCGAAATCGTGGTGGCAAGTTTATAAATATGTGTGGTTGTGAATGTGTGGATTGGGAATTGAATATATGTTGGGATTTGGGTTATTTTGCAGGTTGAAGCTAATTTTAAAAAATTGGTAGCAATATTTTGTGCTGCCAATATAACAGTGCCGGCGGCAGTACAATAGCCGCCGACACGGATCCAGATCAATGTCGGCGGCAGCGACGTAGACCGCCGACACAGATTAAGATCACTATCGGCGGTTCCGATAAGGCCGCCGACAATAATCTATATACCGCCGATACTAATTTTATTTACGTTGGTGGTTCCGATACGACCGTCGATATTACTATATATGCCGCCGATATAAGTTAATGCCAGAGGGGCCTAGGAGCTCAGCGGAAGGAGCTATGTCGGCGGTATGTAAAACGACCGCCGATATATATTCTGACACGTGTCGCGATCTCGATCGTGACGTGGACCCCACAAGACAGAGCGCCGTGAGAGGATCGGGCCCGTTTGCCAAAGGCTATATCGGCGCCTCAAAATACCGCCGACATAGACTGACCGCACGAAAGCCTTCCCCAGGTTTCCGTTTTGTTGGCGGGGCCGCCGACATAGTTAACCTATGTCGGCCACGCAGCGTCGGCGAGGTTTTGTCGGCGGCTAGCCGCCGACACAGTTCAATATCGGCAGTATTTGGACCTGTGTCGGCGGCTTTAGCCGCCGATACTGATACTGATTCCTGTAGTGGTGGTGCCAGAGCATCCGCTGGAGAAGCTGTAAAATACAACGCCTTGAGATAGAGTGTCTATTGCGGAAATAAATCTTTTAGAGTGCAGTGTAAAGTGTAAAAAAAATTTAGATTGAATGATAGAATGGATAGTGAATATTGTTTTAAGGAGGCATTGAAAGCTCCACCTACGAATGATCTAAGAGCATCTCCAATGCTATAGCTAACAACTAGCTATAAGAAATGGACATGTTATCTATAGATACCATATAGATAACATCTCTTATAGACTAGCTATAATATTATCTATAAAATTAAATATGGACTCAGATGTAGTAAATGATGTGTGCATCAGAATCAGTTATAGACTGATTATAAGAGCATGTACAATGATTGAGACAACAGCTATCTCTAACCATTGCCATGTCACTTATAGAGATGACTTAGAGACAATTCTTACAATGAAAGAGATGGCTTAGAGACAGCTACATATTTTTTTATGTCACTTAATCACACACAAGATTTATTAATTCACGTGTAGAGTCATCTCTTCATTGGAGACGACTCAACTCTCTATGCGCACTCTCTCTTCTCCACATCATTATCCATCCTACATGGCAAACCTTATAGACGGTTGTCGGCGTATTTCAGCTGACAGATTTTCCGGGGACTGATCCGGTTGTTCGGCAGTGGGGGTGTGCGCAGCTAGCACTCTCCTCTCTTCTCTCTCGGTCGCAAGAACGCAAGAACAGACGCCGATTTACCCAGGTTCGGGCCTCTGATCGGGTAATAGCCCTAATCCTTCTCGAGCTCCTTACAATATGAGTACTGGCTATCCTCGGGGCTTCCTCCAGGAAACAATTTTCCAACCCCCTTACAGACGCACCCCTTAGCCCTTATATACGTGGGCTGGCCTGGGTTATAGAGTACTGAACAGTGTACATTAAATGATCATGACCACTGTAGCTGTCCCATCACTGGTTGCACGTCAAAGTCGCCACCCTAGCACTTCCGCAGTGTCAGGGGGACACAGAGGAAGTGACAGGGCGGGCGCCTACCCCCGCTGTCGACGGGTGACTAATCGGGGGTTATCGTCGGCAATGAAATAGATTGAATCACAAGGGTGCGCTAGATCTCGAGCTAGGTGGTAACACAAGACAGGGATTATACAGGTTCAGGCCCTCACGGCGGAGGTAATACCCTAGTCCTGTGTTCTGGGATTATGTGGTTGATCTTTCAATCGTTTGCAAGATCTCAGGAGGATCGATGTCTCTCTCTGGATCGAGGGGAAGTATTGAGTTGGCTTGGCTTAATGTCTAGGGGCCCCTGCCCGCCTTTATATAGTGGAGGGGGGTAAGGTTATAGGATCTAACCTAGTTGGTTACAACCTCGAGTCCGGGTAGATTACAAGGCGACGGATTCTATCTATAGCTCTTCTTGCCAAACATATCTATTTCCGGGCTTACAGGCTCATCTTCCCTATTCAGGATAGACTTCCTTTTTGGTCTCTTGCTTGGCGCCCAAGTCCGAAGGTGTCCGACTGGTTCCCGACTTGTTTAGCTGGCTCGGGCCGCCCCCATCTGCTACCTCATGGGCCCTTTGCGAGTATACCCGTGGCCCATGTAGTCCACAGTAGCCCTCGAGTGCTTTGCAATCGAGTCGGATGTCATGCCGACTGGTTGGCCTGTTCGTCCCTGTAATCTGAAAGAGATTGTAAAGAACTCAAGAGACTTTTAAATTTATTACCTTGAGAATAACGCCCCGACTCGGCAACACCGAGGTCTTTGGCAATCGGCTCACTTTATAAAGCACGCCACTCTGTTCTCAAGAGAGCGTTTTACAAATTCGGCTACTTACCTTAGGGAAGAGCAGGAGGAAGTCCTCGTGCAAGAAGTCTCATATCTATGTGCAATTTAAGCACTCATGTATCTTGCAAACAGTATACAACCTGACATTGTGTTTGTCGTTAATCTGTTCGCTCAATATAGTGCGACACGTGGGCATGAGGCGAACGACAATGCTACCGGCGGCACTACTGGCACTCCTGGCAGTGTGGTTGGTCGGGGCGTCGACTCCACGGAGGGGCCAGTGGCGGGTGAGAGGGGTCGGGGTGGTTGGCGGGGGTGTCGACGCTAGAGATTGAAACAAGGGTGATGGCGGCGTCGATGACGTTGACCACTACGAGTAGCGGCTGGGGCATCTCTATCTCGCTCTACCAAGAGGGAGACAGTGGCAGGGTTTGCAATGGTGATTAGAAGTAGCTATGGCGCATGCATGCCTAGTTGGCATAAGATGCATGGTGCCTATGATGAAGAGATTGGCTAAAGGCTGTGCATGTCGGCGCATGAGCACTCCGGTGCTAAGGGGGACGATGCAAGTGGCGGCATCAACGCACAAGCAAGGGGGCGACCTGCGTGCAGCATGCGTAGCGCCAACTAATTGATAGTTGATAGAGCGATGAGAAAGTTATGGCTTTAACTCCGTCCTCCTATCATAGGTTTTTTAGGTTGTGATGCATGCAAGGAAGAAGAGAGAAGAATAAGAAAGGGGAATGAGTAGAAGGAGGAGAGAGCACCTCACTGGCTCACCTCCGACGAACTCTGGCGATGACAACGGTGGCCGACAGTGAGCAACAAGGTGGAAATGGTGGATGTGGTTTGGAGAAGTGAATGAGGGGAAAAGGGAGAAGTTTGACCGGCTTCGGGGAGAAGAGAAGGAGGGGGTGAAAAGACAAGGGGGAGAGAGGAGTAGGGTAAAAAAGGGGAAAGGGAATTCAAGGGTAAATTTTGAAATTATTAATACGATATTTTAAAAAACATGCAAATTTATTTTGGAATTAAAATGGTTTTGAAAATTGACATGCTCATTTGAAGATGTTTTGAAAATTAGGATGTCACAACTCTTCAGGGGTTTCATCGGGGCATTTTAAAGTTTTCTGATAGATTAATTATTCTTAGCTGACAGCATCAAGAAAAGTAGATATATAGATTGCTAGCGCACGAAACGAATTAAGAATGAAGTGCATTTGGTTTGGCTCCAATCCGTTGTAGGCAATGGACACAAGAAAAGTACCAGCAACTCAGCGCGCGCCAGAAACTTACATATATGGGCGCTCGACCATATTTTGTGCAACACAAATTACACGGCGGCTATTCGGGTCGAGCTAACTAGCACGGCCTAAATCAGCACGCTACAGAGTCGACAAATGGAGACGGTGGGAACCAACAATTCTCAAGGACAAACCGAACAGGTAATTCATAGCTGATTAATTTAATTTATATATCGATAGTTTTCGTCTTTTATCATCCATTATCCTAGGATTTTTTTGCCGTCCATGGTCCTAGGAATTTAACGTAGCAACGATACATAAAGTAGTTAAATTGTTTATGTAGTATATATCAATTTAACGTGCTTTATAAAGAGAGAGCTTTGCTGTGGTGGTCTCAAAATTTGAGAATCTAACGTCCATCTGATCCGTCTATCTGACCGTCTTGTTCATCTGATTGAAATCTCACTATCTACCAAAATTTTAATTCTTTTCATATTTGTGATAATCTAGCTATCTTAGTCATATAGCCTCTAAGGCTGATTTCGAAAATTACGTAACAAGTAGTTAAATTTTTTAGAAAATATAAAATTTACTCAGTAATGAGATTTTAATAAGATGATTAAGATGGAAGGTTCAAATCATTTCCCGGTTTTTTCAAGCATAGCGCAAAGTACAAAAGGATCTCTCTCTGCGTTGCAAAGCACCATGGCAAAATAAGGGGGACCCAGCTCCCGGGCGGGGTGGGCGCCCAGGCTCCATTTCTACCGATAGAAGAGGATCCCCCTGCACCTCGCCGAAGAACAGAGGTTGAAGACGGAAGAGCCTGGGCGGCAGCGAACTGAGCACGGGCGGCGAACAGAGGAGTCATGGAGAGTTCCACTTGGGCCTGGGCGTGGGGCGCTCGGCATCGGCGCCACAATGGTCCTAGGAATTTAACTAACAACATACATACGGGAGATTTACCTACAGGTCATCCAATTCGATAGCCTTTACCCAAACGACATTAATTTCGTCTGCCTTTACGTAGGCGACACTGGTCACACGAATTTCTTACCCCAGCGACATTTTGGCCTTTTAACCCTATTTTCCTGTTATTTAGCCTTTTTATCTTAAGTGGCTTGACCCTTTTGCCCTTGCCCCTTTTGACCTTTTATTTCCCTTTTGCCCCCCGCCCCTTTTGACCTTTTATCTTTTTGACAAAATTTCATCATATTTGACAGAAATTTATCTTTTTGACAAAATTCCATCACATTTGACAGAAATTTATCTTTTTTATCGTTTTTGAGTAAAATTCATCACATTTGACAGAAATTTATCGTTTTTGAGTAAAATTCATCCTTTTTGATAGAAATTTATCGTTTTTGACAAAATTTCATCACATTTGACAGAAATTTATTGCTTTTGATAAAATTTCATCACATTTGATAGGAATTTCACATATGACAGAAATTTATCGTTTTTGACAAAATTTCATCACATTTGACTAAAATTCATCACATTACTTCCATTACACACAAAATGCATAAAAAATACAAGTGAAAAGCATGTCTGCTAGTGCAAAAATACAGCAAAAATACAACGAGAGAGGGCGGCGAGGGAGGGGGCGGCGGCGGCGGGGGAGGGAGGGAGGAGGCGGAGGGAGGCG
>SPJY01000289.1:1371177-1391651 GCA_005191435.1 Raddia distichophylla
CGACACATGAAATAAGGACCATAGAGCTATTTCTTAATTTTATATGGAAAGGATAAATGATTACATGGAAATATTATATTTTTTATAAAATCCATAACGTCTCAAACTGTATTTAAGAATTTTTACAGAATTTAATATGTTCATTTAATATTTTTAGAAAATATAAAATAGCCTCTGGAATCAAATAAAAGAATAATCTCTGGGAAATAGTTGGAACAGCGCTGGGCTGAAAGGGAGTATTGTGCAGATGTGGCCTAAATAGAGATGGCCCGTGAACGACTCAGGGTGAAAAATGCCTTTTGAAAAGAAGCTTCCTTTTTTGAGAATTTTTAATTTTTTTATATTTATTTTTATTCGTTTATGCAAAACTATGTGTCGGATTGAAATATAGACAAAAATAACTCCGGTCGCACTTTCAATCCACGACAAGCTGCTCTGTCGCACTTTGAAAGCACGACAGGCTGCTGACAAGGAGGGAGCAGCAGTAGTCGTGCAACCAACGCACGACCAGCCCTCTGCTACAGTAAATTTCAGAAGTTTGAACTTCTTATATCAATTAACATTTCATACCATATCCAATTTACATGAAACAAATTTTAAAATTCATGTAAAATCCTAAAGAACCCATTTTTCAAACTTAAAATTTTCGAAATTCAAATTTCAAAATTTCAAAATTTTAATACCAATTCAAGTGTAAATTCAAAATTCAAAATTCAAAAAAATTTAAAAAAATTGAAAGTGTGAAAAATGGGTTCTTTAGGATTTGACATGAATTTTAAAATTTGTTTCATATAAATTGGATATGGTATGAAATGTTAATTGATATAAGAAGTTCAAACTTCTGAAATTTACTGTAGCAGAGGGCTGGTCGTGCGTTGGTTGCACGACTACTGCTGCTCCCTCCCTGTCAGCAGCTTGTCGTGCTTTCAAAGTGCGACAGAGCAGCTTGTCGTGGATTGAAAGTGCGACCGGCGTTATTTTTGTCTAAATTTCAATCCGACACATAGTTTTGCATAAACGAATAAAAATAAATATAAAAAAATTAAAAATTCCAAGCTAGATGACCCATTTAAACTAAACCAGAGCGTACGGCATTGTTGGCAAAGCAACCCATTTCAATGAAACCCATTGCGCTGCAAGCTTCAGCAGCGTCGAACCAGGAAATAATTACTACCTCGGTTATTACCACAGTACCAGCTGCCTTCCATCCAAATGCGACAAGAAGAATGGTGTGAAGCACTACTGAAACAACGCAGCAAGACAGTTATCAATCCGGCCCGAAGGCCGGACACCCGTCCGCATGGTCAACAACCTTGCGACAACACACACCAGAAAAGGAAAAAAACAACACCGGCCACAGCCGGTCACACCACCAACACTCATACAGCAATAAGCGACTCCTGTAGAAGTAGACCCAGTGGGAGCCCAAAGCGCAAGAACGACGACCACGAAGCCTCCAACAAGGTAGCGACGGGGAGAACCCGCCGCCGTCGCTAAACCGCTAGTGTTTACACCCAAAGGTGATGCCTCCAACAAGGAAATGACACCAAAGGTGACACCATCACCAGCCCAAGAGGGCAAGGCTTTCGCCTAAGACATGCCCTACTAGCGCATAAGGCAGAGACCGTCGAGGGACAACAACACCAGAAGAACCGAGCCGCCGGCCGAAGTCGCAGAGCCGGAGAGCGCCCTCAAGCACCGCCACCCAACGCGAAAGACGCTGCCCACAACACAAAACACCTTGGAAAATGGGAGGGTCAAGCCGTCGAGGATGGGGGACCAAACCAGGAGGCAGAGAACGGGGATGTCGTCTGGGAAAGGACACCAGCCAACACCGCTAGAGAGGGGCACTACACCTGGTGGCCCACGCACGGGAAGCGAGGCTGACGAGACATCGCACCTCTAGGGCGATGCACCCAGAACACCGCCTCCCAAACCAGAAAACGTCGTCCAATGCCGCCGAGCACCTCGCAGAGAGGGGAGGGCAAGAAGGCTAGGACAGGACCAGGCAAGGAGAAAGAGAACGGAGCGCCAACGAAGGCCGGGCGATGACCCACGGCGCCACCACGGAAGTAGCCGAGAAGGCACTGGGCACATGCCCCTGGAGCACACCTGCCCCAGCCGCTCCGGCCAACACACCGCCGAATTCAAGCCAACTGCCAATGGATCCGACCCTTACCGAAGCAGCACCCCCAAGTGTTCTCCACCGAGACTGGCTTAGGGAGGAGGGGAGAAGAAGAAGACGCTGGCGCTAAGCTCCGCTGAGCTACGAGGCCACCAGACCCATGACCCAGGAGCATATCCACTCCGGCCGCTCCGGCCAACACATCGCCAAATCCGGGCTTCCTGCCCGCTGATCCAGCCACCATCGGAGCGTCCTCGGGCAGTCACTGGGGACGAGGACAGGGGGAGGGGAAGAAGGAAGAAGGGAATGGGAATGGGAATGCCGACACCGAGCTCCACCAAAGCGTGTGAAGGTGGGGACGAAGAAGAAGGGGGAAGCCGCGCGTCCAGCGACGAAAAATGCGCGGCAGACGGATAGGGCACGGGGGGATCGACGTGGCACCCCTGCAAGAAAGAGGGTGGTGTGACAGGGGTAAGAAGCCAGCGGCCAATGCCACTGGCCCATAAGCAACAAATAGGGGCCGCAGCAGCCACCGCCCCTGGCCACCAACGCGAGTCACCGCCGGCTGCCGCCAAAGGATAAAGGAGCTGCCGTCGGTCGCCGCCATGGCCCCAGATTAGGTAGTCGCGAGGGGAAAGGAGACGGAGGGGGAGCAACCACCCATCGGCCACCGCTGCATGCCGCCGTAACAGAGGCGAGGCCGTTGCCGACCACCGCCAGACAGGTGGAGCAATGCGCCAAACATCGTCGGTGACCAAGGAAAAGCCTCGGGTCACTTGCAGCTCGGTTGGGATGGCCTTGCACTGCCCTACCCAGAGGAGCCTACTAGAGCACTCCCCCTGAGCTGCATCGAGGGCGCTCGACCTGCGCCAGATCCAGATCAGGCCAAGCCTGAGCCCGCCTGCTTGGCCGGAGGAGCAGCCTCCAGGAGAGGTCCGAGCCACGACTGCAAGGACGGAAGTCCGACGGCGTCGACACCTAGTGAGGAGATGGTCAGAGCCCGCCGTTCACCGGACCAAGCATGACCAGATCCGCCAGCCCCGGATCTTCCAAGGAGCTGGAGGACGGGGGACAGGGGGCGGCGCCGCCGCTGAAGTCCACAACCCACTGCACCCGGTGACAGCAGGCCATCGCCGCAGAAATGAGCAGACAAGGAAAATGAATTCCCCGACCTCGTTTCTCCCCTATGGGGAGTTGGCAACGGCGGGGGAGGGTCGTCGTGTGGCCCGGCGGCGGCGAAAGACCGGCCGGCGGCTAGGGCCACCGCCACCGCCGCTTCGCTGCTAAGCCCCATGCTCACTAGTCCTGTGATGAGGTTGATGAACTCAACCTCTGCATCCGAGACGCGCGGGCGAAGCTCCGTTTCGTCGTCTTCTTCAGGACCTTTCCCAGGTAGCAAAGGCTGCTCTCCGGGACGGTCTTGAGGTAGAACCAAAATAGCTCCCACCTCGAGATCTAATCGTTGGATGTAAACCTCTGGTATGGAGCGACGGTGTTCGGGCACAAGCGAAAGTATCAACAACCGACAGAAGGATCGTCGGCTTCTTCTTCTGCAAAGAAAAGTAATGAAGAAAAAGACCTACCGTGAGCATGACACCTAAGAAGGCCTCGCAGAGGTGGACGAAGACGGCCACCATCATGATGGAGTTGGGATTCAAGTTTACCAACTCCACCCCGCACTGAGACTTGAGCTCGGTGAGGAAAGAGTTCTCCGGCATGCGAATCCCATGCATGGAGAAGTGATCGAAACAGAGGATCACCCTGTCCTTCAGCTCTGGTGTCTCCTCCACTCCGGGCTACCCCCCCCCCCCCCCCCCTCATCCAACTCCAGGAAACGCTTCTCCATGATCAACGACATTCCTAGCTTCCCCATGAAGTTGTCCGAGAGAAGGTTGGGATGGTCTAAGGCTTAGCAGATCGGATCTGAGCATGCAAGAGATTGATAAAGAGGGCAAGGGAACTTGCAGCAAAGGAGAGGAAAGCGGAATGTAGTGTCTCCCTTTTCCCTTTATAGCGCCATGGGAAGCTCCTAGCCGTTGAGGTAAAAACTGCAATGAGACGGTAAGTTGCTGCTCGCGCAGACTGCACTGTTCCAACGGTCGAATTTTTTACTGTTGAGTTAATAAGTAAAAAACCGTTGCTTTCCAACCATTGTGTTGAGATGTAACATGGTTGTTTGATAGAAAGAACCTTAAGAAGCTTACTTATGAAGAGCTGGGCAACATTGTCCGGAGATTCCAGAGTTGCCTGTTCATCGAGTTGCCTGGTTTTGAACTTGTTCCCCTCTCATGAGGACGTTTCTTCAACCTCAAGAGAAGGACACATCAAGCATTACTTCACTTGAGCCTCGGGGGCTAGATGTCGGGGGAACGGAAGTTGCCGGTGTCACGTCATCACCACTGGCAGCCACGTCAGCATCGCTGGGCAAGTAGACATTGAAGCCTGACAGGACCTCCCGGGCAACCTCAAGCTTAGCGAGATGGATGTCCGGTCGCATGGGATACCTTGGCGGCATTGGATCCTCTCAACACACTTGAAGACCCCCACAACTAACTTAATTACCATCATTCGATCATTTAACAGTTACTACTCGGCCTAATTAGATTAAGTGCATTAGTTAGCCTTTAAGCACACGTTAAATTGTTGTAACAGAGCCCCCTATAAATGTCACCCTGCGTGGCAGAGATGGGGACAACAACACCACGAGACACATCGCTCACTAGTTCAAACACAAGCACTGTCACACTCAACACATTGTAATTCGTAGGAAGGGTCTTGGATAGCCGTCCGGGCAACTCCTACAGCCTGTTTTCTCACACCGAGCAACCAAAATACACTAGAGTAGGTTTAATGTCCCATCCAAGGGAGGCCTAAATCAGGATAAGATTCTCGTGCCATTCGTTTCCACACAAAGAGCGCTTTGACGTCTTGGAAGCACAGGTGTGGGCAGGAAAGGGGCTCTCTAATCCCTCATTCAAGAAGTAAGCTCGACATGGAAGCCCATCTCCCGATCGTCAACACTAATGAAACTTGGCGAACTGCTGATGAAACTTAAAATACCAATGAAACTTGGCTAAACTACTAATAAAACTTGAAACTTGAAGAATAACCAACTAAACTTGGCTAAACCAATGATGCAACTTGATAAAGGAGCAATGAAACTTAACTAAACTACTAAGGAAACCTCATGTTACACTATTTTTCAATAAAATCAACATTGTGCAAAATAATAAGTTTCACAAAAACAAAACGAAGTTTTACTAGGCAAACACCCAAAGTTTCGTATGTCCTTGACCAATATTTCATAGCGAAAATAGGGGATTAAACTTCTCCTTAGACATCTTCTTCTCCACATGTGCGAGCCCTCACAATATTTCGTAGATCCGGCCGCCAAAAGCTCATCACCTACTATCATCCATGAAGGGTAGAGAGAAGAACCGATAAAAAGAGAGTGGAAAAGAGACAACAAGATGGAGGAGAGGAGGAGAGGGGGGTCTTCCGAATCCAAATCCTCTACCGTTGGAGTATAAAAGACAGAGAGGTACTATAGCAAACCGATAAAAAATGCATGAGCACTGTAGCAATGTATTGTTTGCTGGCACTGGTCACTGTTACTGTATCAAAAAATAGTGTTCACTGGCACTGTTCATCGGCAGTATTCATAGGTAAAAATGCACAAACTCCGTTCATCCTCTGCCTTTAACTCCAACGGCAGAGGATAAAACTCCGACACCGTGGGTTGGCGTTTCATCTCTTTTTTTCGTACGAGACATGGCAATTGGCAAGAACTATGACATCGCCATCTATATATACGTACAGCCGCAAATCCGCAATGATATGTTGCAAGGTCGAGTCATTCTTGCTAACTCTGGTTTTCGCCTTGGGTGAAGAGTGAGGTGGCACCTCCGCCGGTGGCAAGCAACAGCGCCTCGACCAACACGGCTGGCGGAGAGGCCACGGTCACCGGGAAATGGACCTTGCCGGAGTCCGTGGCCAAAGCTCTGGAAACGGATGACGTCGATGATAGCAAAAGCCAATACCCGGCCGGCCGCATCGGCTCGGTGCAAAACATTCGCCTGGCCAAGTTTTTCGAGTACGAGCTGACACCCGCCAACTTCCCCCTCGACGTCTGGTCCGAAGAATCGCGGCAAGTCAAGCTCCCGGACGTGCACAGCCTGGTCCGCCGGGGGCACGCCGACGTCAGGAGCGCCGCCGACTTCACGCGCTGCATGCTTGTCCGTTTCATGGAACGGGAGGCGGAGATCAAGCGCCGATACAGGCCGGAGGTTATACAAAGGTTCGAGGGCTCGCAGCAAATGCTAGCGGAGGCGATGCTGATCGACGCCGCCTTCATCCTCGAGCAGATGTTGCAGCACTGGGAGGCGGCCGGAGCTTTGCCCGGCACGGCGAGGCGGCATCCAAGGATCGACAGCCAAGACCTCGTGGTGTGGTCAAACCAGATCCCGTACATGCTCCTCCAGGATCTGGTTCAGATGGTGAAGCTCCCGCCGCTGCCGGACAAGTGCGGCGGCAGCCGGGACCAGTTCCTGATGAGGATCGCCATCGGCTACATCGTCGCCGAGGAGGCCTCGGAGTGGCTGCTCACCGTGTACACGGGCCCGGTGCACCACCTCCTCCACCTGGTGCACCTGCACCTGGCCTCCGCCGTGGAGCAGCGGCCGCCCCTGCCGCCGCCGTCCCGGTGGGCGCGCTGCAAGGCGCGGGGGCGGGAGGCCGCCTGGTCCGCGAAGCAGGCGCTGATCAGGCGCCGCGCGGTGGAGCCTCTGCCTCAGTCCCTCGAGGCGGCGTGGTGGTCGTACACCATGATCCCGCCGGCGTCGGACCTGGACAGGGTGGGCATACGGCTGCGGCCGAAGATGGGGACGCGGTGCCTGGCGGACGTGTCCTTCCGGGACGGCGTGCTGGAGCTGCCGCCGCTGCAGATGAAGGGGTTCGACGGCCGGCTGCTGGTCAACCTAGTGGCGCTGGAGCTGGAGTCGGGGAGCAGCAATCGGCTGTTCATGAGCTACGTGGTGTTCATGAGCGAGCTGGTTTCGTCGCAGAGGGACCAGGATCTGCTGGAGAGAGCGGGCGTGCTATTCCATTACAAGAGCACGGCCACGACTGATCTGGATGATGAATGGATCCTCTTCCGGCTGCTTGCAGATGTCAACAGCGGCCGCCAGCTTCATGGCCACATCGTCGGCCTCGCCCGTGCAATAAACACCTCCTACCAGCAACGCAACCGCGCCGCCGCGTGCTCCACCTCCCCTTGCTTATCTTGGTAATGACCGCAACAGCAAAAAACCAAGAGTCGTTGCATAGAACGACCCCATTGTACATAAATAATGGGATGTGACTGACTATTCATCATCCACGGATATGGTCCTCTTTTTCGGCCGGTTCTCAATATAGCATTTCCCACCACCACTCGGCACTACTACAGAAATGGGCATCACAAGCAGCCCATTAGAAGCGGCCAAGTGCGCACCGCTTATGATCTACGCGGTACAAGCGGTTCATGGGCAACGGGTGTGAGGGGGCTCCAGCAGCGGTTCGAGGCACGAACCCCTTCTGGAGCCCTAGTGCTAGAATCGGTTCGTGTCTCGAACCCCTTCTGAAGATCTAGAAGGGGTTCTCTAGAAGTGGTTCGTGTCTCGAATCGCTTCTAGAGACCCCCCCTCCCGCCCAGCACATTTAAACTCCTTCTTCCACCCCGAGCTCGCACAGGACAGTGTGGGCGTGCTTGATCAACACTGTAGGTCCATCTGGCACACGAGGGGACCCCTGGCTTGGTGCGAAACTGTCGGAGTGAATCCTTAGTGAGGCAATCCAATGCTAGACGTACTAGGGATAGTAGCTTCGTCTCACTCTCAGGTGAGTCCCATGGGTAAAGTGTACAAACTCTGCAGAGTCAAACTATCATGATAGTCATGCTCACAGTCAAGAGCAGGCTTAGGCAGGCCCGTACTTGTTGGTCTCATCTCTTAATAAATAATCTGATGTAGATGGTAGGGGCAGGGATTGCTAGATAACGAATGTCAGGCAACGATTGCTAGATAACGAATGTCAGGCAACGAATGCCAAACAGTGCATTACAGGAATGCCAAACAGTGCATTACAGGCCAGGGTACCATGTAGATTTGTCGGGCCTGTGAGCCTATTTGTATGTAAATAGAGAAAATAGGTGGCAAAAACACCAATCCTAGGCTTTGAACCTGGGATCTCTTGGATTCCAAATCTCTATGGCCACACCAGCCAACCACTAGAACATGATTACTTTTGTGACAGTTGCATCACAGTATATTCTAATATACATACCTATAAATCAAAGCACCAAAAATTTAGCCGGGCCGGGCCGGGCCAGTCCTTCGTGCCTGGCCTTCGGCCCAAGCACGGCACGCCTGGTCGGGCCGTGCCGGCCCGGGCCTGATGTCCACCGTGCCCATGCCGTGCTTGGGCCGGGCCAAAATGCCGTGCTTCGGGGTACAAGACCCATGTCATTAAAGTGGGGACCTAAGCACGACTAAGCTAGTTTTACCAGACCTAAGGGGTCTAAATCATTTTAGATTGTTTTCTAAACCAGGTTATCAAGTGAGTGTGACTTCAAGGCAATCACAAGCAAATCAAAGGATAATTGACATCATCAACACAATATCAATATTGGAAGGAAGTAAGGAAGTAAGCAGGGCATGATACATCATGATTAATCAACAGGTAATTTGTAATTTAAAGTAGCATGCAATTTTATACTTTAAAGGAAATACTTATAAAATTGGGTAATCAACATGCATAATAAGGTTTAACTCGCACTAGGAAAAGTGAGGTCTCTCCCTAATAAAAGCAACCTTTCGATGTTCGCTCGCACTAGGAAGGGTCCCTAATCCTTCCTAATATGAACAAACATGCTTAAGAGGGTTTGTTAACTCGCCTTGGTCTTCAGGGTAGTAGTCTTGCTGATAGTCATGTTCCTCGTACTCTCCTTCGGTTCCCTCTACGTCTAATATCGAGAGTAGCAAGGACCAAATAAATACGAATACAAAATTGGTGCTCCATGATGCATGAATGCAATGTATGATAGAGTGATATCTCGTAGTTTATCGTTATCCTTACTGGAGTTATCTATACGTACTTATCAAGGAAATTCCATGAGTTAACTTTAGTATTACTATTCGTCATAATTATCGATTTGTACTTGGATAGTTAACCAGAGGATACATGGGATGTATGCATGATATGATTATCACATAGTAATAATAATAACGTAGATATAATATGTTTCTGAAAGTAGTACCTTTTTAATACCCATAAGGTCTATAAAATAGTTTTATGCATGTAATTAGTCATGAGCAACTTTTATAATGGAACTAGATCTTTTATGTGTTGTACTTAAGTTGCAAGATTGAATTGTTGTTCCTAAGTTTGGAGTTTTCCTACTTTATTCTGGTGAGGACAAAACAATATTATATTTCTTAATTATTATCATAGCATCATCTTCTAATTATTATTTTTATTCTTATTAAAACATAGAAGGGTGCTTTAAATAAATTATCAAATAATTTATTTAAATTCTAGAGAATAGCTAGTAATTTACTACCCATCTAGGATGATTATTTACCAAGGAAATATTTACAAATCCTTTTTCTAGCATTTCTAACAAATTCTAACAATAAGAAATTCATTAAATAAGTTTCTAAAAATTGTGCAGAGAATAATTCCATGGAACATGGTATATTTAAATTTTTTATAAGGTCCAGTAGTTCTAGTAGTATTTACCCTAATTTGTTTAGGCATTATTGAGCTCATTTTATAATTTTAGTAAATCATTTTCTATTTTCCAGATTATTTGTATTGCGAAATGAGGCGATGGCTGGGCGGTTTGAATCGTGACCGCGCGATGACGATCCGACGGTCCAACATCATCGTCTTCCTCCCGCCAGGGCAGAGGCGACGCGCGGACCCCGCGAGCTTCGCGGTGGGATTCCGGGCGCTACAGGGAACCATATCAAGTGATTCAAGATCCTACGTGTTCCTAAGCTCGACGCGCACCCATTGGTACAGATCTTGGAGCTCAAGGTGGACTATAGAGGTGACGCGACGAACAAGGGCGGAAAACGCTACAGGACGGTGGTGCATGTGATTCTAGAGACAAGCTATTGGCAATCTAGGACATGCACAAGCTATTAGGGAGGAAATGGCTCCTTACCGAGCTCAGAGAGTGGTCGGAGACGGCCTGGTTTGCTCTGTCGTCGTGGGCGTCAGAGCAGGGGTGGCGGCGGCGTAGACGGTCACCGGGCTCTTGGTCAAATCAGGCCACGATTGGAAAGGCGGAGTTAGATGGATACCAGGCGAGGCTCATGGGGCGAGCTTGGGCCAAGAAGCTCACCTGAGAGAGATCCTTGGAGCGGCGAGGCCAGATCGAGTGATCAGGGCGGCGAGAGCGTTCCGGTGTACTTCGGTGAACTCAGCCCGAGTGCGAGCGCCTGGAGCTTCGCGAGAGCAGTGGGAACTGAGTGCACGAGAGCTTGGAGCGAGAACGTGATGTTGGTTGATCTTAGGCAACGGTCAAAGGGCAACATATTAATTCATATTAATCACCTTTCTAAATTCTAATTACCCTGCCCTAATAATGCACCTGCCTAATGAGTCTCCATGCGGGTTTTAAATCCAAATAAATGCATTTAATTGCCCTAATTAACGCATTTAATTGCACTTAATTACACGCCATGATCGGAGGCATTTCCTTTCCGTTTGGACCTGCCCTGAGTCTCTCCAGCGCTATATAAAGGGATGGCCGCCCCGGGGAGAGGTGACGATCTCTCACCGATCCTAATTGCGCTGGGAGAGACCCAAAGGGTAGTGTTCGGCTAATGTAGGTGGTGTCCAGAAGGACGCCGATCCTTCTACTCGTCTTCGACAGATCAACTACACGGCACTAACGGCATCAACAAATTCCGGTCAGTTCATCTATTCCGCATGAGAATAGTGATCATGTTTAGGCTAAGGCTAATATTCATATTAGATCATTTTAGATCATGAACAGTAAGATCTAACATTTGGTATCAGAGCCATCCTTTAGCCTACATGTATCCATCATATCGGATCTGTTGAAGCACTAAGCCGTGATCTAATTTTAATTTCGGTATTAATCTGACATCACTTGATTTAGCCTAAATTAGTCTCGGCATGACATGATAAGCTTCGGGTTGCACCTGATTAGAATGATTTGGGTCGGCTAATCTAATTTGTTTTGGGTAATGCTAAAATTAGAACAAAATTAGTGGTCGAACGATCATATTATGATCCGGCTAATATGAAATCAAAGGATAAAACTGATAACATCAAGTTTTGCCATAATTTGGTTCGGATGTATTCGAAGTTCTCACCACTAATCGGTTTCGGGTAGCACTTACAAGAGGATGATCTGGGAAAATCAATTAAATCCCTAAAAACTTTCCCTAAATTTTGAGCACCCGAAACCCAAAGTTCATAAACTTCTCCAAATACAAACCCATAATCTTGAAGCAGAGCACGATTTGGACTCAAGTCAATCAGATCCTAAGAGCACCAAAGAGGATCGGACTAAATACTCACCGTTCGATCACGACCGGCATAAGCTCTTGCCGCCGGCATCCGCTCACGGCCATGCGCCGTCTGGGCCTCGCCCCACTGGGCGCTCACCGAGCATCAGCGCCGGGCGCTTGCGCCGTCGCGCCGCGCCTTAACTCGCTGGACCGCCGCTGCAAACCTCTGTGGCGCGTGCGGCCCGAGCCCATGCGCCCATGCATTCCAATGGCCGGCAGTAGCTGCGCCGCCGACTTGCGGCCTACACGCCTGAGCCGTCGGTCGGGCCTGCACTGCCGCCGTTCCGCCGCCATGAGCCGTTCGGCTGTGGGGTGCGTGAGAGAGGAACGGGGATGGGCCGGCGGGCTATTAGGGTTTAACCCAAGTTCCTTTAATCTCAGCCGTCCATCAGATCGGACAGCCATAATCCTAGTGGAACATAACTTGGGCAGGCTAGGCCATTTCTAATGGGCTGAACAGGCCTAAATTATTTTACGTGTGCCAAAGTCTTTAAATATCAGCTTATTATGCCGTTAATGATATGAATGCTTAAAAGTGCTCTAAAAGTTGCTGGAAAATTGCTGAGAAATTATTAATTACTCCTGAAATTATATTCTTTGATTAAATGAAACCAACGTGGATTTTAGTCAAAGAATTTAATTTGGCTTAGAATTATTAAATGGCGTGCTTTGTAAGTGCGTTACCCAAGAAGAAGGTAAGTACCTTCTGGCCGACATTCACGAGGGCATCTATGGCGCACACGCCTCACACAGAACTCTCGTCGGCAAAGCGTTCCGCATGGGCTACTATTGGCCCACTGTGATGAGCGACGTAGAGGTCTTGGTTAAGCGCTGCGAAGCTTGCCAGTATCATGCGCGGATGACGCACCATCCCGCGTATGAGCTGCAAACAATTCCGCTAGCGTGGCCATTCGCGGCTTGGGGCATGGACCTCTTAGGACCATTCCCTAAAGGTCTTGGTGGCAAAACATACTTGTTCGTAACCATCGACACCTTCACCAAGTGGATCGAGGCCGAGTCGGTCTCCAACATCACTGCAATTGCCGCAGTACGTTTTTTCCGGAGCATCGCTGCAAGATTTGGCGTGCCCAGCAGAATCATCGCTGACAATGGCACCCAATTCACGAGTCGGGAATTCAACGATTACTGCGAGGAAATCGGAATGAAGCTCGCCCTGGCCTCTGTGGCCCACCCACAGAGCAACAGAGCAGCTAAGCGAGCTAACGGACAGCTAGTCCAAGGCATTAAAAAGAGAGTCTACGACGCCCTCAAGGCAAAGCAACAAGTTGGGTCGACGAGCTACCGTCAGTGCTCTGGGCAGTCCGGACAACAGCCAGCCGGGTTACAGGAGAAACCCCCTTCAGACTCGTCTATGGCTTGGAAGCAGTCCTCCCAACAGAAATGAGACTAGGATCCGATCGCGTTGACTTCGCCAGCTTCGTGGTCAATGACGAGGAGCGGCAGCTTGACGACGAGGAACGGCAACTCGACCTCGATCTACTTGAGGCGCGCCGTGAGCAATCCCTACTCCGGGCTACGGCCTACCAGCAGTCCCTGCGTCGTTACACAGCACGAAACGTACATACAAAGACGCTGCAAGTAGGAGACCTGGTTCTACGACGCATTCAGAACCTCGCGGGCTCTACCAAGCTTAGCCCCAAGTGGGAGGGACCGTACAAAGTAGTTAGCGCAGTGCGCACGGGCTCAGTACGCCTCGCCGACAAGGATGACAACGATCTCCCTAGCTCATGGAACATTTCGCTTCTACGACGCTTCTACGCTTAATCATGTCGTAAGTCTCCTCTCTTTGTCACGGCGGGCTAAGTCTTGACCATTCCAAACAGCCCGTGGCCAAAGTCCGAGGGCTAAGGATAAAGCATTCCGGAGCATTTCCACGACGGGATAAGCCGATCTCTCGCACCCTAGTCAATCTCCGCTCAATGTCGAATTCCCACGGCCTAAAGGTACAGTAAGCCCACGACAGGTTTGTTTGGATGGCTAACTTAGGCCTCGCAGCGCTCTGGGCTGATGGATTTTTGCGCCCAGATCTCTTTTCTCCTAGGCCTTCCACCTCGTCAAGCCCGCATAGCGCGCGGCCCAAACGAAGCTCGGGGGCTGGAAGTTCGCGCAAATTTTTTCTAAGTCACTCTAATCTCTAGACCGCGCCCAACTTCAAGATCGCACTTGGACTTGGCCGCGGCCCGGGGGCTGGATGATTAGGCGCACCAAAAACAATCTTCCTAAAGCGGTCTGTCTGCTCAAATTTCCAAAGTTTTCTTCAGAGCTTCGCTACTGTTCATCTAGTCCCTCTGTTTTTTGCATTTCAGATTCGCGAAAGAAAAAAAGATCGAACAAAGGAGACAGATTCATCATAGAAGCTGCATTTCACAGAGAAGATCTTACAAGGACAAAGGGATTTGTACAACCAAAGGAAAGCCTCACCATCCTGGATTACCGCAAAAGAGGGTACCGCGCTACTACGGCTATGACGGCGCCCAAGTCCTAAAGCTATCTCGCCGTACCTACCAACGGCGCTGGCGGCAAGCCGGTGGAACCGAAGACTCCGCCGAAGGCGACGACGACGAAGAAGGCGTTAAAGGGTCCGGCGCGGGCACGGACGGCCCCGGCTCGCTTGGATGTCGTTTTCCCCGCCGCTGATAGTTGACGGAATGCATGAGCAGCGGAGGCGGCGCCGTGATGATGGCCTCCGCAATCGTCCCGATCCCCTGTTTCGCAGCGACCGGCGGTGGAACCTCCTCTTCCTCCGCCGCCAGTACGGCGGCGTACGCAGCATCGGCGGCGATCTGCGCCGCTACCACGCTTTCCTCCGCTACGAACGCTGCCGCCAGCGCCATGGCCGCTCCTTCGTCGGCGTGGATTTGGGCGTGCGTAGCCAGTGCTGCTGCTTGGCTCGCCATGACTGGGGCCGGCGTATTCACCCCCTCCACTGCGGGCTGGATCGGCCCCGGCAGAGGAGACAATGGCGGCAGATCCCCGATCTCCGCTAGTAGCCAGGTGAAAAGATCATCGGAGTTGGCGTCGGAGGCCATGTCCCTTCCCCGTTCTCTCTTATGGTATTTTCTTCCCTATCTCTCTCCCCCTAACTGAGGATTTCGTTTCTCTGTCTTAAGATAGGAAAAGATAAGTGGGAATGATACAGCGCGGCGTCTTGCGCCTCGCTCTATATAGGCCAGCGACCGTGCGACGTCCTATCGTGCAGCGGGCTACCCGAAGCGTCGCTGCGCGCGAAGAAATGGGCAATTAAAACCCACTGCCCGAGCCGAAGAGACGAGCGCACACGCCGTCTCGCTGAGTACCGATCGCGCCTGTCGCCGCGTGACGCGTGCCCGATCCCGCTGTCAGTGGCGAAGGAGAAATCATTACGAGTCAGGGCCTACCCCGTAGGACCTGGCCCACCCGCGTGAGCGAGGCCTGGCGATGCTTCCGCGGGCTAACACGTGGTTTAGGCCGGATGCATCAACCGGCGAGGGTAGGTTTGCCTCCGTATCTGTGCCTGGCAATCGTGCCCTTCCCGTCAGCAGAACACTGTGCCGCGCTGCAAAGCCCACAGTACGCGTGATTTGACGTGATAAATTAAGGAAAAATGGCTAAGCCCTTCGGCCACCACACGTTACGCAATGTTTATCCGATTAAACGGGCGTTCAAAAGAAAATATACAGAAGTGCGTGGCGCAGAGCCCGGGAACGGTTGGACCGAGTCAAACTACGGTCTGTGCTGCAGCTTAAGCCTCTCTAGCTCGATTTCTAAATCCCGGATTCGCGTCTACGCCTGAAGTAACTCTATGGCTCGCGCGACCATATCATTTTGTTCCTGGCGCAGTTTGACCCGGGCTTCGGCGAGCTCCTCCTTCTGTTTCTTCAAGTTTTCTGACTCCGCCACAGACTTCGCCCCAGTTTCGCGTAGCGCGGTACTTTCCGCCATGAGCTTATTGCAAGCTTCCTCGAGCCCGCGAACGACGGAGTTATGCTCAGACTTGGTAGCCGCCAGCTCGTTGACGGCCGCTTCTCTACGCTCGCGCTCCTCATCGAAAAGGATCCGAGCCCTGTCTGCCTCTTCACGAGCCGCCTGGGCTTGGATCTTTACAGCTTCCTCCACCTCCTGAGCTCGAGCAAGCCTCGACATGACCTCCTGCTCCTTCTCCTGCGCTGTCTTTAGCGCGGCTTCTAGCTCGGTGACACGCGCCGTAGCACGGGCCTCGACCTCAGCAGTTAGCCCGTCCGCGCGCTTTACCTGAGCCCGGGCTTGCGCTAGCCTGGCGGAGAGACGCTCAATCTTCGCCGTATCATCATCTGACTGTCCGCCCATCACTTCCATCAGCGAGGACGAGCCAGCGATAAGCGCGTAAAGCTGAAACAGGGAAAACCAGATCAAAGCGCGAAAGGATTCGGTACTTAAGTGTAACGCACAGGGTCGAGGGCGTCACCTTCTTGGTATGGGCAAGCATGCTCTCCGTCCTTGCTCCAATAGCTCCGCGCATATTTCTGCCAAGACCGTGGTCAGGAGCCTCCGATAACGGCAGGGGGGCAACCAACCGATTCCTCGCTATCCTCCTCCAGCGGCGCGGGGCATGGCGGCGCTGGCGGCGCGACTGAAAGCGAGGCCGTTGTCCCTGCGGCGGCCGCCCGCCTCTCAGCGTCCTCCAGTTTGGCCGCCAGCTCGGCCTTCGCCGCGGTGGCTCGCTCCGCGGCCAATACAGCCTCGCCGAGCTGAGCCCGGGCCCTTATCAACGCGTCCTTTAGCTCATCCACCGTCCACTTAGCCGCCGCGAGCTTGTGTGGGTCGTCCAACCCAGGGATTGGGTGGAACTTCGGACGTGGCAGGCCCGTTCGGCCAGCCTCCCGCGACCTAGCGGCATCCTGTTCCTCCACCCACTCTGGAGTAGTGGAAATCCAGCCCGCAGACGCTAGCGAAGCCACGCTAGGCATCACCACACTTGTCCATCCGTTCGGCTGAGCACGCGAACCGGCCAGATCCAGTTGACCAGCAGCATCCGTCGGTCAGGCGTCGGAAGCGCCATCCCGACTGGGGTTTTGAAGTGGTCGGCAATCCCCCTACGGTTGATCGGCCACCATCCGTGCGCCGTGCGCCCTTCAACGCGGAGGGGCGTGATCCACACGGGATAATCGCTCACGACGACCTGCACCGTCTCCGCAACCACCTCGGAAGCGTCCAGTACTGCCACCGGTAGGCAATATCTTGACCCTCCGTGGACCGGCTGGTTCTTGCCTTTCAACTCCGCCAGCCCGGCGGCCTCTAGCTGCGCCAACTGGAGCGCATCTCCTCTGGGCTCAGCCGTTTCACCCTTCGCCAGCCCGGCGGCCTCCAACCGCTGCAGTAAGGACACCCCTCCCCTGGGTTCGACCAGCTCATCTTCAGCTGCCACGGCCTTAGCTGAGGGAAGCAACACCTCGGCCGCCACTCCGACGCTACGAACTGCGGCAAAAAGCACGGCGATCAAAGGAAAAAACAGAGTAATGGCGGCTAGCACGGGAAACTTACGCGCCGGCTCGAGCTCGGTACCCTCGTACACCCCTGGCGTAGGACGCAGGAAGAGCTCTGTCTCCAGCCCGCCGACACAGCTTGTGGTGGGCAAAGCCGCTCTCTTTCGCCCTGCGGGAACCTTCCTCGTGGGTCCTCGCCGCGGCGCCGTTGCCGGTGGCGGACCCGACACCGACACAACCTCCTCATCATCGCTCTCTGGAACGGGCTGGTATGTTCTCCTTTTCTTCGTAGGCGCCGCGCCCTGAACGCACGCAAGACGGAGCTTAGGGGCCGCTGGTACCTAGCACCCGACCCATGTCAGAGAATGGAGGCTCACCTGTGCAGGCGCCGCGCGTTTTCTTGCGTGCGCCTCTGCACTCGCGTGTGCTTAGCCCGCGGCGCTGGCTTTCCTTTGCCTGACGTCGTCGACGGGGCCGGCGCCTCGCCAGATGCCGCCGACGTTCCCGCCGGCGAGCGCCCCTCGTTTGAGCCCAAGGCCCGAATGGTCTTTTCAGCTGTCCTCCACGTCCGCTGCAAAAATGGTCAGCACGACCCGTTGGGTCTCGTGGGCACACGTACGGCTGAGAATTCAATCAAACACCTTGCGGGCACTAACCTCTGACAGCCTATCCTTCACAAATCGTATGGGACGAGGAGTTTTATCCACTTGGAGCAGGGGACATTGCCCGAGGACGCTGCTGAGCGTTCCCAGCTAAAAAGGCGAGCCCGAGCTTACCGCCTGCACGGGGGCTTACTGTACCGAAGGGGTGCTAATGGCGTGCTTTGTAAGTGTGTTACCCAAGAAGAAGGTAAGTACCTTCTAGCCGACATACACGAGGGCATCTGTGGCGCACGTGCCTCACACAGGACTCTCGTCGGCAAAGTGTTCCGCATGGGCTACTACTGGCCCACTGCAATGAGCGACACAGAGGCCTTGGTTAAGCGCAGCGAAGCCTGCCAGTATCATGCGCGGATAACGCACCAGCCCGCGTATGAGCTACAAACAATTCCACTAGCGTGGCCGTTCGCGGTTTGGGGCATGGACCTCTTAGGACCGTTCCCAAAAGGTCTTGAGGGCAAAACATACTTGTTCGTAGCCATCAACACCTTCACCAAGTGGATCGAGGCCGAGCCGGTCTACAACATCATTGCAATTGCCGCGGTACATTTTTTTCGGAGCATTGTCGCAAGATTTGGCGTGCCCAGCAGAATCATCGCTGTCAATGGCACCCAATTCACGAGCCGGGAATTCAACGATTACTGCGAGGAAATCGGAATGAAGCTCGCCCTTGCTTCTATGGGCCACCCACAGAGCAACAGGGCAGCTGAACGAGCTAACGGACAGCTAGTCCAAGGTATAAAAAATGGGTTTACGACGCTCTCAAGGCAAAGCAACAACGTTGGGTCGACGAGCTACCGTCAGTCCTCTGGGCAGTCCGGACGACAGCCAGCCGGGCTACAGGTAGCCAGCCGGGCTACAGGAGAAACCCCTTTCCGACTCGTCTATGGCTCGGAAGCAGTCCTCCCAACAGAAATGAGACTAGGATCCGATTGCGTTGACTTCGCCAGCTTCGTGGTCAACGACAAGGAGCGGCAACTTGACCTCGATCTGAGGCGCGCCGCGAGCAATCCCTACTTCGGGCTGCGGCCTACCAGCAGTCCCTGCGCCGCTACGCCGCACGAAACGTACATGGAAGGACCCTGCAAGTAGGAGACCTGGTTCTACGACGCATTCAGAACCTTGCAGGCTCCAACAAGCTCAGCCCCAAGTGGGAGGGACCGTACAAAGTAGTCAGCGCAGTACGCACGGGCTCAGTACGCCTTGCTGACAAGGACGGGAACGAGCTCCCTAGCTCATGGAACATCTCCCTTCTGCGACGCTTCTACGCTTAATCAGGTCGTAAACTTCCTTCATTTCAATTCGTTTCAACCCAAAAAAAAAGAAGAACTTTTCCCCATTCGCGAGTCACGTTGGTCCAAGTCTTAACCATTTCAAACAGGCACGTGGCCAAAAGCTCGAAGGCTAAGGATAAAGCATTCCGGAGCATTTCCACGACGGGATAAGCCGATCTCTCGCACCCTAGTGAATCTCCGCGCAATGTGGAATTCCTGTGGCCCAAAGGTACAGTAAGCCCACGTCAGGTTTGTTTGGATGGCTAACTTGGGCCGCAGCGCTCAGGGGCTGAAGGCTTTCTTGCGTCCAGCTTTTCTTTTCCTAAGTCCTCAACTTCACTGGGCCCGCATCGTCGCGCGGCCCACCAATGATCGGGGGCTGGGAGTTCGCACGATTTTTCCTAAGTCACTCTAGTCTCTAGACCGCGCCCAACTCCAAGTTTACACTTAGACTTGGCCACGGCCCGGGGGCTGGATGATTAGGCGCATCAACAACAATCTTCCTAAAAGCAATCCGTTTGCTCAAATTTCCTAAGTTCTACTCAGGATTTCGTTACTGTTTATCTTGTTCCCCTGTTTTCGCATTATAGGATCGCAGAATTCGCACAGGAGGGAAGAACAAATAAGATGGACTAGGGCAGATTGCTTAAAAGAAACTGCATTTCACAGTGGGGAATCTTACAGGAGCGAAAGGATTACACGAAGAACAAAAGGAGGCCGGGCTCCTAGACTACCATAAAAGAGGGCGCCGCGCCACTACACCTACGGCGCCGCCCAAATCCTACAATCCCTCGCCACGCCTATCAGCGGCGCTGGCGACGAGCTGGCGGAGCCATGGACTCTGCCGATGACGACGACGACTCCACCAGGCCCGGCGCAGGCGCAGAAGGTCCCGGCGCGCTCGGGTGGCGCCTTCGTCGGCCGGGGACAGGATCGCCCATACACACCCACCGGTCTGCGCCAGACAACCCCGCCGTCGCCTCAGCTCCTCCCGGCGCGGGCATCGATGGCCCGGGCGCGTCTAAGCGCTGCCTCCTCCGCCGCTGATAGTTGGTGGAATCCATGAGCAGCGGAGGCGGCGCCGCGATGATGGCCTCCGCAATCGCCCCAATCCCCTGCTCTGCCATGACCCGCGGTGGAACCTCCTCTCGCTCCACCACGGGCTCCGGGGGAGCCTCTTCCTCCGCCACGGCCAGCGGCGCGGCCCCTCCTCCAGCCGCGGCTAACAGCGCGGCATCCTCCTCCGCCGCCAGTACGGCGGCGTACGCGGCATCAGCGGCAACCTGCGCCGCCACCGCGCCTTCCTCATCCTCCTCCGCCGCCTGGGCGACCGCCAACGCCTTGGCCATCTCCTCATCAGCGCGAAGTTG
>SPJY01000289.1:1392417-1437439 GCA_005191435.1 Raddia distichophylla
GCCGGCCGCGACCGCCGCGCCCAGGCCGCGCGCCTCCACCGCCGACGACCGCGCGCCAGCCCGCGCCGCGCTGCCGCGCTTGAGCCGCGCCGCCACCGCCGACTCCCGCGCAGCCACCGCCCCAGGCCGACCCAAGACTCGCCGCCGCCGGATCCGGCCACCTCGCCGCCGGATCTGGCCGCCGCGCCACCGGATCCGGCCTCCGCGCCGCCGGAGACCGGCCTCCACGCCGCCGGCCTTGACCAGAGCAGAGAAAAGGGAGGAAGGAGATGGGAGGAAAGGAGGAGGGAGAGGGAGGGAGGAGGAAAGGAGGAGGGCAAGGGATGGCCGGCGGCGGGCTAGGGTTCCGGTGGAGAGTTTGGATTTGGGTTGGGGCGCCGCCCGTGTCGCCCCGCACGGGACGACGCGGGGGCTTGTGTTGTTGCCAACCACATATAAATGACCAAACAAACTGTCTTTAGTAACCCTACAAGATAAATTATATTGATGAGCGCACTATATAATATAAAATTATATAACTTTAAGAGTATTAAAATGCATCACATACCACTACTAAGCTAGTTATGTCTACAACAAGGCAAATTCATTTTTTATAGAACAATATGACTATATAGGCAATACAAGACTAATTAGCACAGATTCAATTTTCATAACAAATTCACCCCATCAAATAACATCATTTTTCTCTGATCACCACAGAACCATCTGCAGAAGACTTCCTGATCTCTACGGCCGATACGATTTGTGGTGTTACAAGAAAAGAAATTACTGAATGAACATAGTTCCATTGCGTACCCAACTACCCAAGCTATTTGGGGATAATTCGGCTGGTGCCTGGTGGAGTCCACAGGGACCCCAGCTAAGCATAAAGGCAGCGATGGCCGGATTCAGATTTTGGAGACCACGGCAGTGAGACGGTCGGCGGTCAAATGCAGACTTGCAAAATGCAGAGCAGGGAAGCGGTGGGAGGCTGCGAGCCTGCGACATGCGTTGGCAGTGGCGGGGCACCGGGGCCACGGTAGGAGGCGGCACTGCGGCAACGCGGGCGGCGGCGGATGGCCGGCGGAAGGAGCAGTGCGTGCGGATTCAACAAAGCGGTGACGCGGCGTGAAGAACAGAGCCTGACAACGTCGGCGCGGTCGCGTGGAGAAGAAGCCCACGACGGCGGCGGCGAGAGGGAGGAAATTTGGGTGGCTACTGGCGAGGGTTTGCTTTGCCCAGTGCCAACAGATTTTGGTCCGTGGCGCCCGGGCTACGGGCTCGTTTTTGCTGTGTAGATGGCATGGGGTAAATGGCTCGCTGGCTAGGAGCCCGGGCGCGAGCCCAGGGGGTCGTCGGGCCCTAGCTCCGCCCCTGGTTAAAAGCATACATGCCACCCAAGAGTCTCTTTTGGGCAGAAATGCCACTGCAGAGACTCAAATAGCCCACACACCATTATAGAGTGAACAATCATGCACACATGCCATTTTCTGAGCAAAAAGAAAATTTGAATGAAATACACAAAGAAATATGTTTAGAAATACACGGCCCCACGTGTCATTCTCTCTGCTCCCTCTCCTTCTTCCTTTGTCTCCCCATTCTCTCTCACTTCCTCCCTCCCCATCTCTCTCCCCGAGCTCCATCTCTCTCTCTCTCTCCGGCTCCTCTCTCTCCCCGAGGCGCAGAGAGGCACAACGTCGGCATCGGCGAGCGCAGAGGATGGCGGCGGCTTGGGGCAGCAAGACACGGAGGACGTCGGTGCGCGGTGAGAGACGGCGGCGGCTTGCCGGCTTGGCGCATAGTGGGGTGGCGGCGTGGCCCGATGTTGGGGAAGAGGGTGTGGCCATGGAACCGCGCCGCGCCACCGCCGCCGGCCATGGAACCACGCCGCGCCGCCCCGCCTCACCTGCAGCTCGTCGGAGAACCAAGCCGATGCGCCCTCGCCGCCGCAGCCCCAGCGTCGCCGCCGAGAGGGAGAGAGATGGGGAGGGAGCCAGGAGCCCCACGCCGGGAGCGCGCCCCTGCCACCGCGCCGCCTCTCGCCGCTGCCCCACGCCGGGAGCGCGCCCCTGCTGTCCCTGGCCGGCGGTGGAGTGGAGATTGGGGGGAGAGAGAGAGGGGGGGGAGGGAGAGAGCTGAAGGATGAAGAAGATGAGAGAGGGACTGACATGTGGGGTCCACATGTCATATAGTATTTCTTACCGTATTTCTTCTTGTATTTCTCCCAAAATTCCATCACAGGCCAAATATTGGCACCTGAGCTCATTATTGTTGTCTATAGTGGCGTCTGAGCTATTAGAGCCTTTACGATGGCATTTCTGTCCGAAGAAGAGTCTACAGTGGCATGTATGCTTTTAACCCGAGTTTATAAGATAAAGGCGATAGACTTGCTAGTTGGCAGGACAACGAGACCAGTATAATGTTCCTGATTCAAGTTCAATTAAGCCTGAGCTGGTAGATATGAATAGTAGGATTGTTTAAGAACTCCTCGGAACTCGGTCGGTCCACCATTGTAACATCCCAAATTTTCATAAATTAAAATTTGGCATGTCACTCATTTTCAATAATAAAAATCAAATTGGATGGATTTAAAAATTGCATATTTGTCATTACTATATCATATAGCATTCTTTTTACCAAGTGCAAATTAAAATTTTGAGAATTCTATAAAATGTTGTTTGAACTAAACTCTTTGAAAATTGAGTTTTATAAATTTTGAGAATTGAGAAAAGCTTTCGAAAATGATTTAAAAGAGGAAAAGTTGCATTTTTACAAATCAAAATAAAAAATTTAAAAAAAAATCTTAATGGCCCCACCTGCAGGAGGGAGACGCCGCACCCCCGTGAACCGCCTCCCTGCGCCCCCGGTTTCCCCTCCTGCGCCGAAACCGCCCGCCGCGTGGCCGCCGAGCTCGGAGACGCCTCGCCGCGTGCCACCACTCCCCTGCAACCCAGCGCCCTCCCCCGCCTCCTTTAAAACCCATCCCAAGCCCCCGCGCTCTTCTTTTTCCTCTCCGCGTCTCCGCCATCCGCCATTATCGCCGCCGAGCTCGGGAGTAGTGTCCTTAGCCCGGACGGGCTCGGTACGCCTGGCTGACAAGGAAGGGAACGAGCTCCCTAACTCATGGAGCATCACCCTTCTACGACGCTTTTACGCTTAATCAGGTCGTAAGTCTCCTTCTTTTCAATTCAATTCAATTCCAAAAAAAACCCGCATTTCCCCCAAGTACGAGTCATGCTGGGTTCAGTCACGTCCATCTTAAGGAAGCCCATGGCCAAAATCTGACGGCTAAGGATAAAGCACTCCGGAGCACTTCTACGACGGGATAAGCCGACATCTCGCACCCTAGTAAGGCTCTGCGTATTGTGGAACTCCCGCGGCCTAAAGTACAATAAGCCCACGCCAGGATTGTTTAGATGACTAACTTGGGCCTCGCAACGCTCGGGGGCTGAGAGTTTTTGCGTCCAGTTTTTTCCTAAGTCCTTAACTTCGCCAAGCCCGCACCGCCGCGCGGCCTAACAAAGCTCGGGGGCTGGGGATTTGCGCAATTTTTTTAGTCCTTAACTTCGCCAAGCCCGCACCGTCGCGCAGCATAACGAAGCTCGGGGGCTGGGAGTTCGCGCGAAATTTTTTTATGTCAGTCTAGTCTTTAGACCGCGCCCAATCCTAAGATCGCACTTGGACTTGGCCACGCCCGGGGGCTCGATGACTATGCGCACGAAAGAAATCTTTCAAAGAAACTTGTTTCGTCTAATTTCCTAAGTTTGCCTCAGATTTTCGTTATTGTTCATCTAGTTCTCCTACTTGTTGCATCACAGGATTTGCGTAAGGAAGAAAAATAAACGAGCTTAACGAAGGAAGGATTCATTGAAGTCTGAACCTTCATTTCCAAAAGAGCACAAGACTGTACAAGCAAAAGGCAGCCCAGCATCCTAGACTACCATAAAAGAGGGGGCCGTGCCACTACAGCTACGATGGCGCCCAAGTCCTAATCCTACTTCGCCGTTCCTAAGAGCGTCACTGGTGACGAGCTGGCGGCGCAGCAGACTCTGCAGCCGCCGCTGTCGACGACAGGACCGGCGCAGGCACCGACGGCCCAGGCGGGCTTGGGTGCCGTGCCCTTCGCCGGTGGATGCTTGCGCCCATCGGCGGCGGCGGAGCCAGCACGGCAGCCTCTGCCACTGCCTCATCTTCCTCCTCCGCCGTAGCCTCCGACGAAGCGTCCTCCTCTGCCGCCACCGCGTTGTCCTCCTCCTCCTCCGCCAAGCGCGCAGACTTTGGCGTGTGCCACCAGTGCGGCCGCCTGGCCCGCGACGACGGAGGGCTGGATCGGAGGGGACGGAGGGAGCGGCAGCGGTATATCCGCCAGCGCCGCCTCTAGCCAGGCGTGCATGAAGTCGGAGCTGGCGTCGGAGGACATTGCTCCGATCTTTCCGCCTCCCGCTCTCTGTTTTTCCTCTGTTTCCCTCTCTCCCTAGCTCCGGTCTCGCGACCTTTGCTTCCTGGTCTAAGGCTGGCGCCAGCTAAGATGGGAGGCAGTGCAGCACGCTACGCCTCACTTTATATAGACCGGCGGTGACACGGCATCCCATCACGCCGCGGGCTACCCTAAGCGTCGCTGCGTGCGAAGGGATGGGTAATTAAAACACACTACGCGAGCTGAAGAGACGCGCGCGCACGCGCTGCCTCGTGGAATACCAACTGTGCCAGTTTCCACGCGACATGTGTCCTGGCGCCACTGTCAGCGAGGAGAGGAATCGCTGCTTGTCAAGGCCCGGTACGCGGATCTGGCCCAACTACAAGAACGAGGCCCAAAGACGTCAAATCGGTTTGACGCGTGGCCTGGGCCAGGTACATGAACAGTCGTGGGCGGTTTCGCCAACGCATCCGCGCCTGCAGATGTGCTCCTACCGTCAGCGGGACACTGTACTATGTAGCAGAATCACGGCACGTGCGATTTGACGCAATAAACTAAGGGAAAATGGCTAAGCTCTCCGGCCACAGTACACGGTGCTTATCCATTAAGCAAGCGGTAAAACAAAAAATATGTCTATGGCGCGGAGTTGGGAACAAAGCAGCCCGGGTCAAGCTACGACCTGTGCTGCAGCTGAAGCCTTTCCAGCTCGGTTTCTAGGTCTCGGATCTGCTTTCGCGCCTAAAGCAACTCTATAGCTTGCGAGTCCATCTCGTTTTGTTCCTGGCACAGTTTAGCCCGGGCATCAACGAGGTTTTGCGCCTGCTTCCTCATGGATTCTGTCTCGGCCTTGGATTCCGTCTCGGCCTTGTACTTCATCTCGGCCTTCCGAAGCGTGGCAATCTCCTCCGCGAGCTTATCGCGGGCTTCCTCAAGCCCGCGCACGGTGGAGTTGCGCTCGGACAGAGTAGCCTCCAGCTCCTTAGAGGCCGCCTCCCTGCGCCTGCGCTCTTCATCAAAGGCAGCACAGGCCCGGCCTGCCTCTTCACTTGTTGCCTGAGCTTGGCTCGCTGTGACCTTCTCCGTTTCCTGGGCCTGGGTCAATTTTGCCGCGGCCTCCGTTCCCATCTCCTGCGCAACCTGGAGCATGACCTCTAGCTCTACGACACGGGCGGTTCCACGAACCTCGTTCTCAGCAGCTAGCGTGTTCGCGCGCTCTATCTGAGCCCGGGCTTCCGCAAGCTCAGCAGAGAGGCGTTCGATCTCTGCCGTGTCGTTGCCTGACCGCCCACGTGTTGCCTCCATCAACGAGGAGGCCGGCAATGAGGGCGTAGGACTGAAACGAGAGGAAACAAGTCATGTCACGGAAAGGTCAATGCCTAAGAATAATACACGGACTCGAGGATATTACCTTCTTGTTGAGAGTGTGCATGCCCTTCACCCTCTCTCAACAGCGTCGCACACGGTTCGATCGAACCCGACATGCGCCTCATGGAACGGCAAGGGCGGGCAGCTTACGGACTCCGAGCCTCTCCCCTCCGACGACGCGGGACGCGATGCCGCCGCCGCGGATTGTACCGGTGATGCTGCCGAAAGCGGAGCAATCGCTCCAGCTGCAGCCGCCAGCCTCCCAGCATACTCCACCTTGGTCGCAAGCTCTGCCTTCTCCACTATCGCTTCCGTCGCAGCCAGTTTGGCCCATGAAGTTCAGCCCGGGCCGATGCCAGCATGGCCTCTAGCTCGTCCGCCCTCTGCTTGGCAGCCGTAAGCTTGGCCTTGTTCCCGTCCGCCGCCTCTGGGAGAGCCCGGGCCTCGTTCCTCCGACATGGGCCTTAAGCGCCGCCTCAGCAGCGGCCAAGGATTCCTCGAGTCTAGCCCTCGCCAGAACAGCTTGCTCCGCAACATCCCGCGAGCGCTGGAGCTCATCAAGAAGTTGGGCAACTTCCTGCGCGAGTTTCCGTCTCTCCGCTGAGGGCTCAGCCTGTTGCACGGCCCTCTGAGCAGTGTCCTGCGCCTCCTTGAGCTGGGCCTTAAGCCTGACCACCACGCCCTCTGCCAGGGCCTGGCCGGCCTTCGCCGCCCGAAGTTCCGCCTCAACCGCGCTCTCGCCCTCCACGGGGTCCAGAAATGTAGCAGCCGCGCCGATCGCCGTGATTGGACGTGGTCGGGGGAGCGCCGCCATGCCTGCTGCCTCCAGCTGCAACCTCTCTGCCTCAGCCTCCACTTTCTCTACACGCTGGCGGGCAGTATGCAGTTCGTCTATAGTAACGGCGTCCAGGTGCTTCAGGAGGTCCTTCCTCTCCAGACCGGGGGTAGGGTGGATCTTCAGGGCCGACGGACCTCCCTCGGCAGACTATTGCACCCTGGCACTAGCCTCCTGCTCCACCCATTCCGGGGTAGCAGAGATCCAGCCCGCGGACGCCAGCGGGCCCATGCTGGGCATCGAGACACCAATCCAACTCGACGGCACGAGCACGCGCACCTGCCATTCCCAACCGGCCAGCAGCATGAGCCGGTCGAGCGCCGGGGGCGCTTTCCCAATCGGGGTTTTGAAGAGGTCGGCAATCCACTAGCGATCGATCGGCCGCCACCCATGCGCCATGGGACCTTCGACGCGAAGGGGTGTGACCCACAAGAAAGCCGTGCCGGTGTCGACCTCCACCGTCTCCGCGACCTCATCAGACGCATCCAGCACTGCCATCGGTAGGCAGGCCGATGACCTCCCGCGGATCGGTTGCCTCCCCTTGCTCCGCCTGTTCGTTGGTCTCATCAAGCCGGCGGCCTCCAGCTGCTGCGTCAGGGATACCCCTCCCTTGGGCTCGACCAGTTCGTCCTCAGTCGCCCGATCTTTGGCGGAGGGAGGCAGCACCTCAACTGCCACCTCGGCGTTGCCCACTGCGATCGAAAACACACATAGCAATCAGATATGGAAGCAGAGTGATGATGAGCAGCGCAGGAGGATTACGCGCTGGTTCAAGATCTGTGCCCTCGTACACCCCCGGTGTAGGGCGCAGGAAAAGCTCTGTCTCTAGGCCGCCGACGTGGCTTGTGGTTGGCATGGCTGCCTTCTGCCAGGTTGTGACGACTTTCTTCACAGTTCCCCGCCGCAACGTCACTCCCGGCAACGAGCCCGCCTCTGGCGTGGCCTCTTCGTCATCTCTGCACTGGGCAGGCCGGTACGACCTCCTCTTCTTCGCCGGCGCCGCGCCCTGGACCCGCGCAAAGAACAGAACTTAAAGGCAGCTGAATGCCCGACACTTGGCCTGCATCGAAGGAAACGGACTCACCTGCGCCGACGCCATACGTTTCCTCGCTTGCGTCTCTGCGCCTGCCCGTGCCGCGTCCGTCGCGGTTGGAGCCGGCGCCGGGCCTCCCTCACCCGACATCACTGGCAGGACTGACGCCCCGCCAAACGCCGCCGACGATCTCCCTGGCGGCGAGCGCGTCGCCAATGGTTGCACAATCAAAGGCTCCCCTGCGGAGCCCGAGGCTTGCGTGGTCTCCTTGGTCACCTTCCAAGCCCGCTGCAAATGATCGGCACAAACCGTCAAGGCCTCAAGGGCGCGTGTTGCCTGCAATTTAATCAAACACCTTACAGGCACGTACCGCGGACAATTTATCCCTTACAAGTCTTCTGGGATGAGAATTCTTGTCCATGGAAAGCAACATGCCCGCGATCCTCGCAGCGTCATGGGCCAAGAGTCCTGCAGAGCGTCACAGGCGGTCACAACATGCGTCGACCTAAAATCAAACAGAGCAGCACGGCAAGCACTTACCTTGATGGAAATCCCGATCCGGATCCTCCCAGCCGCCCATTTCGTTGACTCACCGCTCGCGGTGCCCCAGCGGGCTGATCCGGTGCCGGACGAAGCTATTGACAATGTCAAAGCCCGTCAGGCCCTTCTTGGTGAGCCCTTCGATCTCGTATGCTGTCACTTGATCCTCCGACAGGGGCTCGCTACGCGCGAAGCTCGGAGTATCTGGAGCGGCCGAAGAATACTCCAAGTTTGAGCCCCCGCGGTTCAGATAGAACCACCGCCAGGCCCAACCATCAAACAAAAAGGAAAGAGGAAGAGAGAACCTGACGGCGTGCTCACCGCTCAACCACTGCGGATCACACCCCTGGTCAGATTTCTTGTCTTGCTAGCCTTTCGGTCGAGCTCGATTTGATTGAGCGCTGAACGCAGCAAGGAGCAACACACCGGAATTACCCAGGTTCGGACCCCCTCACGGGTAATAGTCCTACTCCTGCTGAGCCTTAGCTCTTTGGTTGTGGTTGAATGGAATGTGTTTTACAGGGAGTTTCGAATGCACGTACGCTAGTACAACGCGAACCCTCCTTCCCTTTTTCTCTCTCTCCACCCCTTTTATACAAGCCTTGAACTGGCGGAGAGGGCCGAGGGGTAGGCAGTACAGTACCCTTGGTACAGTAACACGACACGACAGGAGAGACGAAAACGTGCTGCTACTACGCCGCACGGCGCCGCCCTCGCGTGCATCGCAAGTGGCCTCTGACCCGCACAGTCACGCCAGCGAGGCTGCGGGCGGGGCCCAGTCTGCTCCTCCTGACGCGGGCGGCGATCTCAAGCAAACCTTCTCTCTGCCGGTCAATTCTTCTTCGCCACAGTGACAGCTGCTCAGACCGGCAGGGGTCACTGTAGCGATAATCATATCTTCAGCTGTCTATCCGCGCGTGATGTCGCATTAAATGCGCTCGTCCTTCGCTGCAGGCGGAGCCTTCGACCAGAAGACTCCTTTCGGGATGTTCCCTGCCACACGGGCCCCACCCGACGCGCGGGGCCCTCGCCTCGTCTTTAGAGGGGGCTCGCCCATGCGCCCGCCTGGCGCGTGGGGCCCTCGTCTCGATACGCCGTGGGGCTCGCCCACACGCTGGGGTCTGAACGCCCGCCTGACGTGTGGGGCCCTCGCCCGGCGCCCTGAGGGACTCGCCCACGCGCTGGGGCCTTGCTCGCCCGCCTGACGCGTGGGGCCCGCTCGATACGCCGCGGGGCTCGCCCACACGCTGGGGTCTGAACGCCCGCCTGACGTGTGGGGCCCTCGCCCGGCGCCCTGAGGGGCTCGCCCACGCGCTGGGGCCTTGCTCGCCCGCCTGACGCGTGGGGCCCGCTCGATACGCCGTGGGGCTCGCCCACACGCTGGGGTCTGAACGCCCGCCTGACGTGTGGGGCCCTCGCCCGGCGCCCTGAGGGGCTCGCCCACGCGCTGGGGCCTTGCTCGCCCGCCTGACGCGTGGGGCCCGCTCGATACGCCGTGGGGCTCGCCCACACGCTGGGGTCTGAACGCCCGCCTGACGTGTGGGGCCCTCGCCCGGCGCCCTGAGGGGCTCGCCCACGCGCTGGGGCCTTGCTCGCCCGCCTGACGCGTGGGGCCCGCTCGATACGCCGTGGGGCTCGCCCACACGCTGGGGTCTGAACGCCCGCCTGACGTGTGGGGCCCTCGCCCGGCGCCCTGAGGGGCTCGCCCACGCGCTGGGGCCTTGCTCGCCCGCCTGACGCGTGGGGCCCGCTCGATACGCCGTGGGGCTCGCCCACACGCTGGGGTCTGAACGCCCGCCTGACGTGTGGGGCCCTCGCCCGGCGCCCTGAGGGGCTCGCCCACGCGCTGGGGCCTTGCTCGCCCGCCTGACGCGTGGGGCCCGCTCGATACGACCCACCTAGGCCGGCCGACCCCCTCTTGAGCCCCTTTGGATTCCCCTTTGGAGGAGGGTTTGATGACAAGTGTCCCTACACGTGGAGCACCCCGGTTGGCTGCGCAACACTATAAATAGACCCCCTCTCCTCACTTGTAACACAACACACAACACTCTCTCATATTTTCATTCCACTTTGTAGAGTAGCTCTTAGTTAGTAGAAGTTGGGAGTTAGAGTCAAGTCGAGCTGACGCTCGGAGTTCCGGAAGTGTCTTCGGGAATTTGGATAATAGCTCTTGTACCCTTTCCTAATTGTTTCAATTAGTGAGATTACTTCATTCATTGCTATAGTGTTGAACTTTATTTGAGCTGAGTATATCTGCATAAATGAGATGTGTAGATTTGCCTCTCCGGTAGCTTGTATTCGTCTGGAATCAGTTTAGGTTCTTACTCATATACTGTTAGAGCCAGGAAATGAACCTAGATCAACTTCTTTTAGTACTGAGAAAGATTGATTAGGAATAGTCGCAGAAGTGGTGTCTGAGACTAGGACTAACTCGGTTTACACCCGGGCCCACGTATATGTGGTAGGTGGTAGGTGGTGACAGCCCTATCCATCCGTAGATACTAAGTATCTCGTGTGTAACCCACAGCGTCCGGCTTTGGACCAGTAGAGCCAAATCAGAACAATCACAACCATTCGGGATTCCAATTCAGGATAGCGGGTGGTAGTGAGTGTCCGAGCTCCGACGACGAATATCAAGTGGACCACTATTAGTATATCCTAAGATCGCTCAGTAAACTGAATCACACGACTTTGTGAACTTATTAAACTTGTCTCGTTGTCCTCCCAACTGTCTATCTAGCTAGTGTAGCTTTCTCTTTATTTGTGTGAATATTTATCGTGTGTGTGTGTCCCGATTTTTTCATTTATCCTAACCCCCGTTACCTAGACTGGCTGGTATTTTAAATAATTAAGATATAGAGGTTATCTCTTAAAACCCTCGTTCCCTGTGGATTCGATAACTCTAGGAATACTCCTGGTGAAAACTACAAGCGATATCCGTCCGCTTGCGGATTAATTTCTTTGAGCGTAAGAATCGCGAACACATGACATATATGTATCCAGTGTATTTACAACATCCAGGGAGCCACCGCACCTCACTTTCTCTTGTATGGATCATCCTACACAACAAACTAAACACCCAGCCCATAAGATGATGGAACAAATGGTTGTTTTAACCTTAACACTTGGCCAACACCTTATGGTAGAGGCAAGTTTCACGGTGAATGGGGCCAACAAGCTTACCGGCCAACAAACATGCAAGTGTATTACCATGGTGGTCCAACAAACATGCACATGCATGCGAGCGCACTTCAAGGTTATCATAGAGCAACCCAACATAATGTTGGAACATCACATCACATGACACCTCAGAATCCAACAATGCTACATTTATCACCTCCAAGTCTACGTCTCAAGCAATTTGCATCCAAGGAGAAAGAGCATGTAAATATCCCACATAAGGACAAAGATCAAATGAGTAAGAGTGCACTCTTAAGTTCTTTTGTATTGTGTGCGGTAGTAATAAACATCATGATATTCAAATTTGTAAGGTGGTTAGACAAGCAAAACCCATTAAAAAATTTGTAGGTTTTGCATCTCCTGAATTAGGATGTTATTTAGCTGAGAGTGAAAATGCTAAGTTCCTTGTTAGTAATGAAAATTTTCATCCCTTGGCTATGATCTCTGGAAGAAGTGGTGAGGTATCACTTAGCCAACTTGAAGAGAATTTTACCACTATGTATCCTGGTTGGGATTGGAAAGCTGTAGAGCATGCACCAGGACAGTTTTTGATGCGCTTTCCTAGCGAGGAAAAGATAAAGGACAAAGAAGCCATGCCTAGCTTTACTTTACAAGGTATCATGCAAGTGTGAGTGTAACTAGATGGACATCCGAGGAGGTTATGGCCTTGGCAAACTACATACAGTGTGGGTTAAAGTCGCAGGAGTCCCTCACACTATGAAAAGTTACAAGGGCCTTTGTGAAATAGGGTCATGGCTTGGTGTGATTTTAAATGTGGATATGATGATGCTTAGGCAATTTGACTTGGTGAGAATTAAACTTGGTGTCCTGGACCCTCATAAAATTCCTAAAAAAAGCTTTGTTCACAACTTCCAAATTGATGATGTAATATATTTTATTCTCCCTTGAACATATAGTGGAATGATGGAGATGGATGAGTAAAAACAAATGTTGAGGATGAGGATATTGATGACCAAGTTAGAGAGAATAAGTCATCAAAGATAAAACATAAACCATCACAAGAACCATCACAAGATGAAGGTAAAAGTGATGATGCACTTGGTAAAGGTAAAGGTGAAGGTGATCGCACGCCTCCCACAAGACGATATAGACAAGATTTAGATGGGAAACCTACTTTAAGTGCATTCCTAGATTTAAGTGAGAAAGATAATGCTATGGGAAGTATTAAACATGTGGAAGGAATGGAAAACTAAGAGAATGAAGTTAAGTGGAAGTGATGATTAGACTACTTATTTTGAAGAGCACCAAGATGCAGATATAATAGAAAGCTATGCAGAGGGATAAGATTGATATAGAAGATTTAGAGAAACGAAAAGGTAATTCTATTTCTTACAAATTCTTCTCATATGTCTTTTCTTGCCATATGGTTAATTTGAGTTGTATGCATTTGGATTTAATCACATGTAGCTGAATGTATGCTCTTTATTACTAACTAATGAATTTATTTTTCTTTTGTTATTATGTATATATGGTTGTCATTGGAAAATAGAAGGTACACGTGTAAAAAGCACACAAACCTTTTTTAAGATGTACCATAGGCGTGCTAAAACCACTAAGTCACCAAGTGGGTTGAAGCCCTAAAAATCTCATGCTACCCCCTTCTTCAATGGTTGCTTTAAAGGGAGCATTTCTTATACTTTTAAGTATTTCTTAATGCTTTTTGAGGTTGTTATATGTTGGTTTACCCAAAGTTTTATTTTGGATCATAAACCAGATGGTACGAATTAACTTTTTTTTGTTTTTCCTATATAAAGCATAGCCAACAATCTTGAGCAAACTCTATGGAAACAAATTGTCAAGACCCTTAATAATTGAGTGTAGTTATGCACAACTCAAATGATGATGGTCACACATTTCAAGAAGAAAAAGTTTTCACTTACAACACCAAATTAAATCCTCCTCTAAGTATAAGACCCGGTACAATCAAATTTGCATGTGTTCAAAAAAGATTGAATTTTGAAGTTTATCACGGTGTGCACCAAGAGGAACAGTCAAGTTATGTATATCAATAGGAATGTTCAAATGGAAACACATGGCACACCTACCACGGAAAAATTGACCATGGTGAAAGTTATTTGTTCTCACTCTCCAAACCACAATTGGACATGGCAAATTCATCACAAAGATTAGCTTCTTTCGTTGGCGAAAAAGTGAACCTAGAAGAGGAATATGCTAATTTATTTATATCAAAGATGCGATAGGTTTAAGATGCTTCTTTCTTAAAATGTACTAAATTTAATTTACTTTTAATATTTTTTAAGTCACACAGGCACTTCTTTCTTAAAATGTACTTAATTTAATGTACTATTAATATTTTTAAGTCACACCTTAACTCAAAAGGGTTCTTGTTTCAAAGAAAATTGTCCCTAACAAAAAACAATTGTGTTTAAAAAATGGTGGATGAGAGTACCACCTCTATTACGCTTTTTCTCTAAAAAAAGGTTAATGTATGATATTAACTTGGGTCAGGTGTTACATTGTTGTTATGAGGCACCATCAATTGATATAAACACAAGTTAGCTATAGTTTTTTCCTATTTTGAGAGGATGAGTTGTTGAATGTTTATACTCTTCTTAGTTGATTGGCATTTTATCCTAGGAAAGGTTGAGTAGTTGATGGTTTATTTATTTCTTAGACGACATGCAATTTTCTCATTGGAATGGATAAGTAGTTTAATATTCCCTATTTATTAGGTGACCCGCGTTCTCCTCCTTGCAAAGGATGATTAGTTCGCTATTTATTTATTTCTTACGTGACATGCTTTTTTTCTCCTTGGGAAGGATCAGTGGTCGACTATATAGTAGGAGTTATACTTAGCCAGAATACAAGTGACCAATTGTCAAGGTATGATCTATGATGTAGGATTAGTGTTTCTCTATAATAAAATAATGAATTGATTTTATGTGTATTATTACTTTAATTCTACTATTTCTACCGCTCTACCTATATGTCTGTTGCTGCAAGATTTCCTCCTAAGGAGAATTCTAATTGTAATAACAAAGAAAGGCAAGACTCTGTTGATTGGGACGTTGTAAGGCGAGCAAATGTAAAAGGTATGCAATGTATTCTAAAGAAAGGAGGAAGAGATAATGTTGTAACAAAACGAATCAAGGTACTAATTGAACAACTAATAGACTATAGGTTTTATATACATGTTTGGTATTTTCTTAAAAGTTAATACATTTAGTTTGTTACAAGTAGGTGTATCAGCCTGAAAGAATAATTAGGACGAGAAATTTTTCATTAATCTGAATGGAAAATTTCTTCCCTACCGCTAAAAAACTCATGGTTACTTATAATTTACCTATATATCATGGTCACTATTATAACATTTTCAAACATTGATTTCTCTAGCATTAGGAAATAATTTGCTTAATTAATTCTTCTGAAACATTTGCTTAAAATTAATTGATGTTTGCATAGAAATTCCTGAATAGTTTAGTGAAAAAGCGTGGGAGCATTGATCTTGATTGGTTAAGGGATTCTCGTAAAGATGTAGCAAAGTAAGATACCCCATTGTTCTTGGTTATTGACATTTGTTGGTGCAAGTCAAGTATCATTGTTTTGTACAAGTTTGAATCTGCCATATAACATTTCTATGAACTTACAAGTATTTTTATTATCTTGACTGTTGAACCATTTTTAGGAAATATCTCCTTGAAATTGATGGACTGGGCCCCAAAAGCGATGAATGTATTTGTCTTCTCACATTACATCATCCTGTCTTCCCAGTAAGACTTGTTAACTATTGAGTCAAGTTTTAATTCACCAAATTATTTACACAACAATGCTTTCCAACCATGCAGGTTGACACTAACGTTCAACGCTTATGTGTAAGATTTGGATGGATACCTCAAGACCTTCATAAGAGTAAGAGAGAGATGATACAAAATTTTATTTGGTCTCGGCTGTGTAAGCTTGATCAAAAAATGTTGTGAGTTATCATATCTCCTTAAAATATTAAGATGTGTAAATTATAAATTCCCCTTTCATGCAAATAGCAATTCTTTAAATATATGTATAAATAAATAAGGGTGAAAAAACTATCACTTTTTTTACAGGTACGAGTTACATTACAATATGATAACTTTTGGAAAGGTACATCATTGCCGTCTTTTATTAGCATCTAGGGATTAGTGTGTTCTTCTTTAGAGCGTAAATGTTTATTCTCATAATAAATGCAGATATTTTGCACCAGTGACAACCTAAATTGCCGGGCATGCCCAATGAATGACACTTGCAAACATTTGTAAGTGGTTGTACCAGGTATTTATTTCTTATCTCCCTTAGAGCATCTCCAATGGTGTAGCTAGTCACTAGTAGCTAGTTCTCTACTCCACATAAGCTTTTAGCTGAATTGGAAATCTTATAGCTACCTGACATGACACCATTGTAGATGCTTTTATTAGCTTCTTTCTCAATTATTTTCAACACCCTCATAAATTATTCTCTTTTAGACGTGGTCATATTTGTGGTCATATTTTCCTATTATCTTTCATATTTCTAATGTATGTAGCTTATATTTGATTAGCATTAATTTTGTATAAATATGGTTCTAAAATGGGGATTAATCGGCTTGGGGTGTAACGGCTGAACTTTGATCAGAGATAGAGTCAACATTGGATCATCTTGTCTAATTTTTTGAGTGATAAACTGAAGATTGGGATTTGGATCATCTTGTTTGCAATGGCTGAACCGAACTCAAGATTGGAATCCACTAAACATTTACTTTTTAAAGTGTTATTGGCTTACGATTAGGGCAACATTTGTGCATTAATTGGTCAAAATTGGGGTTTTGATGGATTAACGGCAGAAATCTTGTCCGGAGGAAAGTGTGCCTCTGTGGGACAGCAGTATGGTGAGGTCACCATTGAGGAGCTGCTCTGGACGAGGAACCAATCCCAGCCGCATTCAACCTCCTTCCTGTATTGTTCGTCAGGGAGGACCAACGACTAGTGATTAGCGATTTGTAGAAAGTAGAAACCAAGTGATGGATAGCTTCCATTTATTGAGAGACGTGTGGTTATTAGCATCACCAAACAAATAAGTAAATAGAGTGACTGGATGGTTCTCATGCTAAAATATATAACACATAGCTTAGAAAAAAAAGTTGTGTGAAGTCCACTGATCAGTTTGATTTCCACACTGACAGCATGCCCACTCAGAATTCAATCTTTCCGCATTGGTTTGAAATGTGAGGAGTGCTCATGAAACATATCTTTTTGCTCACAGCTCTTACCCATCAATTGAGGAGCCAAACATTGAACATATTGGTGGTGAAGATATTAGCATTGAAGATTTTCCAAAAAAATTTGGAGAATTCCTCCAAAGAAAGGAATAAGGACTTCCAATCTGATGATATTGCAAAAGCATTGGTTGCTATTAGAACTGAGACAGCTTCAATTCCTATATCTAAACTAAAGAACTGTCACAACCCCGGCTTCACCGGGATCTACCCATGATCCATTGCTAGCTAGTCCCAGAGATCAAAGCTAGCAACTCATGAGCGACTTGGGTCGAGCATCACAACACAATCATCATAACTAAGAAAATATTATAATAATGCAAAAGTAATTGTACCACAACTACTTATTACAATAGTCTTCATAAACCATATAATAATATTCAGAGTAGCGGAAATCCAAATGATATGCAATAATAAACATGACGATGCTCTCTAATCTGACCCTTCAGCGATAACTAGTCCTCCGCGAAGTCCGACACAGAACCCTCCTGATCCTGTGGGCAACCCGGAATAGAATCTTCTCCTGAACAAATATATCCGTGGTTTTTGTATAGTGAGTACACGGCTACCCAGCAAGAATCCTTATATATGAATGCACGGGTATAACAAGAACAGGGTGGTTAATTTGCATAAACACCTATTCTAGTCAAGATTAATTAAAGTATTGTAAAATCATTTGTTGAACAATTAATAAAATGAACGAACTCCCCAAAGTAACAAACAGAGCTCGACTTCGAAAGCCCCTCTGCAAAACTGCACAAGCCTCGAATACTCAAAACCAAAACCAACCCGTCAGATTATTATTAAACACATGATACTACTATGTACGGCCTACCTCCCCTTCCATAACCGTGGGAACGGCTATCATGATAGTTTTAACTCTGCAGAGTGTAGCACACTTTACCCATAAGCCGAGTGAAACTTTTGCGTCTTAGCTCTTCCTTAGGAGCCCAGACCAAGTAACAATACAAGGCGATTCATTAGTTCCCTCTGTTAACACCGATACCCCCTCTAAGGTTTAGCACTCGGGCCCCCTCTTGAGCCAACGGACCGCAGCCCGATCTTTTCAAAGTAAAGTGTGTTAACAGTCTTCCCTAACTACTAAGCCAGGACTAGCACATGCAAGCTTAACATGCTTAAGCTAGCACTTATGGTTGCGCTTGTATGGTTTGGCCGGATAAGCACACGCCCAAAGTCCTTAGACCAAGGTGACTACCTCCAACAATCCACAATCCACAAAACACCCGACTATGCCACCTTTAGTCAACACACGCCACGTAGGTTTTAGTTGATTAGGTTAAAGTAACTCAGCACCTCCAATCATACCAAGTCGCAGAAGTAATTAAATGGTGAACCTAATCAGCTACCAACCCACGAGCACTAGCAACTATGCACAAGGATAGGCTAGGAACAACAAATAAGGCAGTAATAAATGGCTAGATTCACAGGGTCAATGACGCAGTGTGAATAATAGGTTTCTACACATCCCATCATTTTATGCATGAGAAAGAAATAAAAACAATAAATGGGTGAGTTTTGTAAATTGGGAGAGCAAGATGCAACTATCTTGCCTTGATAGCACTCCGGGTCTTCGGATTCTCCTTCGAACGGCTCCTGGAGTCCTTCCGAACAGCGCGAACACGGACGATCTACGCGTAAATCGGGATGCAAACAAATAAACAATGTTGGGCGACGGCGACGGCCAACGGCGTGGTGACGCGTGGCAGTGGCGGGACGCGGGCGCACGCGCGTGGCGCAGGCCCGAGGCGGCGGCGGGCTGGGCCAGGTGGCGCGCTGGGGTTGGCGGCGGCGGATGCGGGCGGTGCGGCACGGATGCCAAGGTCGCCGGCGGCGAGGGCGGCGGCAACTCCGGCGAGCTCTCCAGGGCGGGGTTTTGCACCGATTTCGACGAAATTGGTACTCAACTGGACCGTTTCAACGAGATCTACGCAATGGTGTGATCTACAGGTTGGTTTGCGGCGAGAACATGGAGATTTACCCCAAAACTCACCTCGGGCTAGGGTTTTGCGACGGCTAGGGTTGCTCTGGGGTGGATCTCGAGTTGTGGTTCTGAGGGGAGGGTCTTGGGGTGCTTATATACTACTCTAGTCGACCAAGGGCAGGCCTCCAATAGGTAGAACTTGAATTGGGCTCCAATTCTACTCCTAATAGGTTTAGAACTCCCCTATTTTTGGTATTTTTGCAAATAAACGAATTTGGACTTGGGATTCCGGATCTAGGCAGGTATAGGCCTCAAATATGCCTCCACCATGTTTGGGCTTGGGTCTAGCACGTTCGCTCGTCATTTTATTGGGCCGACGAGCTCCGGGCAGAACGGCGTCGCACTGCGGAAACACAGGCTAGCCTAGGGCTTTGGACTTGAAATTTGGAGGGTGGGTAAAACATGGCATTTAGGATTTTTGAGAATTTTTCCAGAATTTTTCAAGAAGGTATTATAGGGTTTTGGCTTAAACCTTAGTTTAAAGTAATTAAAACAGGGTTTCGTATATAACAATTCCCTTTTAATTTACTTTTGAGTTTTCGAAAATACAAGTGACATACGAAAAAATAGAGGATATCACAAGAATCGTGCATAAGCATAAGACAACACTATGGGTAAGTTGCAAACTAATTTTATTTTCCCATGTAAATTATGTATTTTCCCATGTAAATTATGTTATCCATCTAGAAAACATTCAGAACTAAGTATTCTTCTGCTCTTGCAGCTACGAAGTTCCAGATTCGCATCCTTTTCTGCAACAGGTCATATAGCATTACCTTTCTATTATTTCAAAAAACTTAGTTCTGTTTGAGAAATCACAAAAACTTTGCTTCTGATTGAGAAATCAAAAAACTTTGCTTCAGCTAGGACTTCGTCAGCGTGAACCAGGTGATCCAAATCCTTACCTAGTTCAAGGTATGCTTTTTTTTTTTTGAGATAGATAATTGCACATACAAGTTGGTTTTAACAGACTGTCTGTACTGTGCAGATGAAAAAAAGAAAGTGATAAAGCCATCATCTCGTGATTCTGAGGTTGAATATGTCACCATACTGAAAGCAATAACTTGCTAAAAAATTATCTGCAAACACAAATACTAACGTGGAGCATAGAATGTTGCTTTAGATGAATCCAGTGCCTAGTTTTATAAACCTACAATTTTGGTTGCAAAGCCATCCTAATGATCATTTGTTTCAGCAGGCTATATATATCAAGATTCGTGCTGAAACATCAATATTCGTGCACACAGAGTAAATATATGCAAAACAACATTATCATTTACCATTCAAATGTGTGAATGCAATAAATGCACAATTAATTGTTTCCAAACCAGGTACAGAGCACGGACTCCATGGAGTCCCAAATATTTTTACTATGTCTATTTTCTGTTAAAACAATTGGTTTAGCCTATTGGAACAATGTATATAGCCTGCTAAACAATTGTGCTACTGCGTCATTTTGCTCGGTCTCACCTCTCATGCTCCCGATCACCTCTCGTGAAACAATGAAAAATGCCTACTGAAAAGTTAACCTAGCCTACCGAAATAATGAACTCAACCTACCGAAACAACAAAAATGCCCATTGAAACAATTAACCCAGCCTCCGAAGCAATGAAAAATGTCTATTGAAACAATTAACCCAGCCTACCGAAACAATGAACTCAACCTACCGAAACAACAAAAAATGCCTATTGAAATAATGAGCGCTGCCTGCCGAAACAATGAACTTAGCCTGTTGAAACAATGAAAATTATTTATTAAAACAGTTAAAAAAGAGACAGGAAGCGGTGATGGTTTTATTTGGTGGTGACGACGTGATGTTTTTTTGGCATTGGCATGCATAATCGATCAAAGTGGAGGAGGTTAATAATTTAAGAGAAAATTGCACCATTAGTCCCCCAAAAACTTGTCCCATATATGCACATAAATCTATAACTATCGAAACCGCTTATTTAGATACCCAAACTTATGAAACCGTTGCAACCAGGTCCATAGGCTGGCTTTTTAGACTGTTTTGGTGATGTGGACTGCCATGTCAGCGCTTACGTGGTATTTTTTTATTTCTTACTTTTAATGTGGGACCTACTTTTCATCTCACCCCCTCTCACCTTTCTACCTCTCCTCGCATGCACGTACGTGAGAGCTCCGACAATAAAAGTATAATAAATAAAAAGAAAAATATCACATAGGCGCTAACATGACAGTCTACATCACCAAAACAACCTAAAAAAGCAGCATATGGACCTGATTGCAACGGTTTCGCAAGTTTGGATACCTAAATAAGCGGTTTCGATACTTACGGATTTATATGCACAGATGGGGCAAGTTTGGATACTAATGGTACAATTTTCTCATAATTTAACCATATCCAAATCACCGCTCTATGATATGTACGAGCATGGACAGAAGCTGGTACATGTGTGCTGCACGTCAAATTTTCTAGCTTGCCATCGTACTCGTTGTGTGCATAATCACCGCGCGTGCACCTGGGCTAATCATGCGGCCGAGCGGGCGCGTTAATCATGCGGCCAGGTGGGCACGCGGGCCGGCATCCGACAATCGGACGTTCCGCATATAGCATTTCCATATTTTAACCATGTGTACCGTAAGAGTAGTGTCTTAAGTTTTACCTTGTCCTCGACGAACTGGGCCTAGAAACGGGCGGCGGCGCGGGCGTGCGGGTCGGACGAATTTTTTTGCATTTTTTTTATTCTTTTATGCAAAATTATATCTCGGGTTGAAGAATAGACAGAAATGGCCTCTCATCATTTGAAAGCACGACAGGGCCCACATTCAGGTACGGTTGCCGCCGCGGTCCGTCGATTCGAATTTTGAAAGCGCGATCGTGGCCTCTCATGGATCGAACGCGCGACCGAGACAGTGAGCATCCGATTCTTTCCCTCGGCGGCGGCGCCGTGAGAGGAAAGGGCCCTGTCGAGCTTTGAGAGCACAATAGGAGCTCTCGTTCCTTTAGGGCGTGACAGGGCGCTTTTATTGCCCTGGCAGACCCGTGACCTTCCCCTCTCTCACTCTCACTCAGGCAGGCGCGAGAGAGGCTACGGGAGGCGATTCTGCAGGCATTTTTTGAGGTAATATCTCGTCCTAAATCTTGTTAAAATTAGTAGGTATTGGTTAGTATTAGTGATATATATTGATTCTAGAGTGTGTTGGTAAGAGTTTGTGAACTTTTGACTGGCTATATTTGATCCTATTTGAATATTTGTTGAACTTTGAATGAATAAAACGTTGAAAACTTGATAGGCTAGCCATATATGTTTGTAAGAATTAAAGACGATCTTTCCTATGTCAATACTTTTGGAATAACTTATGCATTCAATTAAATATCTAATCTTATATTCTATCACACATGTCCAATCTTCCGCGGAGCTAGCTTATTTATCTACCTTACAAGGAGAATAACTTATATCATTTGTCCCAAAAATAATTTTCATAATATTATAATTTTAGTGTGCTTTATAAATAAATTATAATAATATTTTATGATCAAAGTTGTATTCTTGAGACATTGTCGATGCCTAAAACGATTACTATATAGATAAAAATCGAAAACGTCTGGTAGATAACCGTCTATCAATAGATTCGATTCTAATAAGGAGCTTGTTTTTATTTGCATTTTTGTGAGAGGTTTTTTAGGGTGGTAAAAGCGAGGTATATTTTATATTCTAATAGGGGGCTCGTTTTTTATTTGCTTTTTTGTGAGAGCTTTCTTAGGGTGATAAAAGCGAGGTTAGAAATTAAAGTATCATCATCAGTATAATCTTTTTAAGAATTGTAGGAGGTTCTAAGCGAAATTACTTTTTAAAAGATGTGGGAGCTCCAAGAATAACTAGTTCTAGATGACACCCTATTTAACTTAATTTTATAGAAGAGACTCTTAACACATTCTATAAGTGCAAATCAGGGATAAAAGCACTCCATATACACAAATATGCAAAATTGCACTCGGTCGTGCTTTGGACACGCGATTGCTCGCTGTTAGGCGTTGAAGGCGCGATAGGCGCTTGTCATGCTTCCAAAGAACGATAGGGGGCCGGCGATAACTTTCTCCTCCGTGCCCAGTCTCTAAATATCGGTCGGTTCTTCAAATTCTGATAGCTAGCAGTCATGATTTGAACAAACGACCGGAGCCTATTTCTGTCTAAAATTGAATCGGGGATACAATTTTGCAAAAAAGAATAAAAATAAATACAGAAAAAAAATTCCGGGTCGAACGGGAGGAGGGCTGGGCTGGCGTTGGGCCAGGCCTCGTCGATGTACTGGACGATGACGAGGAATTTTTTACTGTACTAGCTTTAATTTAATTCGAAAATTAAAAAATAATTTCCCGTTTAATAAAATTAAAAAAATAGCCGCCAGGCGCCCGTTGAATGGGCGGTATTTATGAATCGCCCGTTCAACGGGCGTTTATAAAGCCGCACAGCTAATGACGCCGAACCAACGGGCGTTTAATAGCTCCAACGGCCCGGGGCGTGGGCGCGGTCAAAATCGCCCGTTCATCGGGCGTTTTATGCACTGTCGCATAAAAACCGCCCATTAGTTGGGCGTTTAATGCGCGCGGGAATTGATCCCCCGATGGACGGGCGCTAAATCGCGCCATATCCCTCGCACGCCGGTGCTGGATCGGCACAGTGACCATTTGCATCGGCGCTGCGGGCAGAGGAAAAATAGAGGAGTAGAGGAGAAAGAGAGGGAGAAGAGGAGGAGGAGAGGAGAAAGGGAGGGAGAAGAGGATAGAAAAGGAAGGTAATTTTTAAACCCTTTCGTATATTTATTTCGTAATATTAGAAAACAAGGTAGGTTAGCAATATTTCGTTTAAAGCGTAAATTTCGTGATTAGGTTCCGATAATAATTAGCTGTATTTTATGTAATTTTTATATACATCATTGAAACAATTAACCCAGCCTCCGAAGCAATGAAAAATGTCTATTGAAACAATTAACCCAGCCTACCGAAACAATGAACTCAACCTACCAAAATAACAAAAAAATGCCTATTGAAATAATGAGCTCCGCCTACCGAAACAATGAACTTAGCCTGTTGAAACAATGAAAAATATCTATTGAAACAATTTTAAAAAAGAGACAAGAAGCGGTGATGATTCTATTTGGCGGTGACGACGTGATGTTTTGTTTGGCGTTGGCATGCATAATCGATCAAAGTAGCGGAGGTTAATAATTTAGCCACATCCAAATCACCGCTCTCTGATATGTACGAGCATGGACAGAAGCTAGTGCTGCACTGCTGCACGTCAAAGAAGCTAGATCGTGTGCGCTGCACGTCAATTTTTCTAGCTTGGCATCATACTCGCTGTGTGCATGATCACCGCGCATGCACCTGGGCTAGTCATATATATAGGAAAAAGGAATGAGACTCTATGGAGTCAGTGCTCTATTCTATTAAAACAATTGGTTTAGCCTATTGAAACAATATATATAGCCTGTTAAACAATTGTGCTACTGCGTCATTTTGCTCGGTCTCACTTCTCATGTTCCCGATCACCTCTCGTGAAACAATGAAAAATGCCAATTGAAACAATTAACCCAGCCTACCGAAACAATGAACGCAACCTACGGAAACAACGAAAAATGCCCATTGAAACAATTAACCCAGCCTCCGAAGCAATGAAAAATGTCTATTGAAACAATTAACCCAGCCTATCGAAATAATGAACTCAACCTACCAAAACAACAAAAAATGCCCATTGAAATAATGAGCCCCGCCTGCAGAAATTAAGTATATGCCACTCAAAAGAGTGGCAATTGATAATATGCTACTCCAAAGAGTGTCATTAAGTATATGCCACCTCAAAGGATGACTCCTCAATAATATGCCATTTTGGTATTTTTCCCTTAACTAAATCCCATTTTCTAATTCTAAATAACCAATCTACCCCTACCTTCATATTCCCTGGACCGATCGTTAGGGGTCGCTTTGCCGATTGATCTCCCCGCGCACACCGCGGCGGAGATAGACACGGCGCCGTCCGTCCACGCCCTGCCGCCCTCCGCCGGCCGATTGATCTCCCCGCGCACGCGGCGACATCCGCCGCGCCCTGCCGCCCTCCGCCGCCGCCCAGGCCGCCGGCGCCGCTCTCCACCCGCACGCAGGCCCCTGCTGCCCTCTGCCCGAGCCCTGCCGTCTTCCGCCGCCCCCAGGCCGTCGGCGCCGGTCGTCCGCCCGCGCCCTGCTGCCCTCCGCCACCGCCCAGGCCGCCGACGCCGCCCTCCGGCCACGCCCAGGCCCCCTGCTGCCCTCCGTCCAAGCCGTCCTCTGCCAGCACGCCTAGGCTTCGGTGAGCCGTCCTTGCCGCCGGCGCCGCCCTCTGCCCAAGATCGTCCCTGCCGCCGGTGCGGCCCTCCGTCCAAGCCATCCGCTGCCACACCATGATTCTCAGGTAAGATGGATAGTCCGCCAAAATACATGCATTACCATGCTATCATTCAATTCTATTGTTTCTTTGTTTTGTATTCATGCCCAATTTAAATTTAATTTGTTAACTGCATTTTATTACATGATTCAATATAGGACTGATCTCGAAAGGGAGCATATAGCTGATGTTAATACCCAATCCAGTGTAATTGAGGATTTGACGGTAGCTGATGGTTTAGAGCATGTCGGTGTTGATTGGTCAACCATTGAAATAGAGCAAGATAATTGCAATGTCGAGGATGACAAGGATGTTGCTATGTCCGAGGAGGAAATGTATTCACTTTTGGGCTTGAGGGTGGATGAGATGGGAAATGCAGCAGTAGAAAATGAGCCAAATGATGGGGATGCCTTTGAAGTGGATGATGGTAATACCGAAATGGATGAGATGGGAAATGCAGCGGTAGACAATGAGCCAAATGATAGGGATGCCTTTGAAGTGGATGATGATAATACCATAGAACCAACCATTGGATATGATAAGGAGAACCCACATATGGAAGTTGGTATCACCTACCCTTGTATGGTTGATTTTAGAATGGCTTTAAAGCAATATGCCATCAAGCATGAATTTGATATTGGGACAGAGAAGTCTGACAAAAAAAGGTTTAGGGGATTTTGCAAAGGTGACGGGTGCCCATGGAGGATCATTGCTGCATTGATGCAAAATAAGAAAACCATCAGGGCAAACTCCATTTCATTCTATTATTCATATGTAAATTTTAGTGTATCAATTAATTTGTTTTTGATGTGCAGGTGAGCAAGATGGTGACTGAGCATACTTGTGCCTTGACTAGTCGTGTGAAGAGTAGCATGGCATCTCAAGCTTGGATTGCTAAAATGTCTCTCAGTATATTGAAAAAGACTCCAAATGTGGGTGCAACAGAGATACAAAATAGACTGGAGGATGAGTATAATATTTCCCTTTAATATCCAACTGTTTGGTACGGTAGAGAAAGGGCAATGTGATAGCTATATTGTCCCTGGGAGGAAAGCTTCCAGATGTTGTACAATTTTAAGGCGGAGGTGGAACTTAGGTTGCCTGGAAGTGTTGTGGAGATAGGCACCAAGAGGGCTAAGGGGCATACCTACTTTCACAGGTTTTTTCTTGCTTTTAAGCCTTGTATTGATGGATTCCTAAATGGTTGTAGGCCTTACTAGAGCATAGACTCGATGGCACTTAATGGCAAGTGGAATGGACAATTAGCTGCGGTTACCACTCTAGATGGACACAATTGGATGTTCCCTATAGCATTTGGCTTCATTGAATCTGAGTCAGCTGATAACTGGGCTTGGTTTATGCAGCAGGTGAAAAAAGCAATTGGTGACCCTCCTGTTCTTGCAGTTTGCACATATGCTTGCAAGGGTCTAGAAACCGCGGTTAAGAAGGTTTTTCCTCATGCTGAGCAAAAAGAGTGTTTTAGGCATCTCATGAAGAACTTTACAAAGAAATTCCATGGTGATGTATTTGGACATATTTGGCCAGCAACAAGGGCATATAAAGAAGAAAAGTTTGAGTATCATATGAACAAGGTATTGTCATCATGTCCCACCATGTCCTCAAGTAGGCGAGTACCTTAGTAAGCACCATAACTTATTTTGGATGAGGTCTAGGTTTAGCTCAGAGATCAAATGTGACTACATTAATAATAATTTGGCCGAGTCATTCAATAGCTGGATCAGAGATATCAAAGATTTGCCTATTGTTGATCTAGCAGAAAAGCTCCATGAGAAGATAATGGGGCTTTTTCACAAGAGGCGAATGATAGGCCAGAGGTTGCATGGGTACGTACTTCCTGCTATCATACAACAGATGAATGCAAGGACGAGAGGGTTGGGTAACTTGACCATCAAAGAAGGTGCAAATCACACTGCAGCGATAACTGAGACCGATGATAATCATCAGACAGTTCGACACATTATCCGACTAATGAGTCATGAATGCACTTGTGGTGAATGGCAGCTAACAGGCAAGCCATGCACACATGCCTTAACTTTCATCGCCTCTGAAAGAAATGCAAACGTGGAATTGTTTATTCATGAATATTACACAGTTCACAAGTTTCAGGCAGCATATGCAGTTGGGCTTGAGCCAATAATCGACATATCCCAATGGCCTCAAATAGATCCTGGCTTCAAGTTGTTGCCACCTTTGAACAAGAGGTCTGCGGGAAGGCCTAAAAAGCTAAGGTTTAAAGATTGCTTTGGGAAGGGTGGAGCTGCAGTAAAGAAGCAACATAAATGTAAGAAGTGTGAACAACTAGGACAGAGTGAGGAAGGTTGTCCATTGAATGGACCTAAGAAGAGGTACGACACAACTCTACTTTATTCCCTCTTATATGTAATCAAGTACTTTATTTCCCTCAAATATGCTTTTAGGAAGAGAAAGAGTGAAAAAATTGCTGAAAGCAATGTGATTCAAACACCCAAGCGAAGCATGCCAACTGCTTCTGCAACAACTAATAGCCCTGGGCCTATCACTAGAAGGTCAGCTGAAATTTTCATCAACTCTTTTGGATTGATATGTATGTATGTCTGTATCGTAGGCAGCTAGCATCAATACTTATGGATTGCAATTATGTAGTGTAGGCAGCTAGCATTGGCATTTGAGGGAGCTTCACATAGTTCAACAATCATTTCACAAGTACAAAGCACTGCCAAGAAGAAATTAACTCCAAGGAAGAAGAGATCGTGATGATGCTTCAGGACAGAAGGAAGAAGAGACCTGATTACTAGATGCTTATGACAGAATACTTTTTTGATGTTTATTAAACCATATAAGTTATGAATTGTTTGTTAGTTTTTGTATGGAATCTTCTGGATTAAATCAAACAAGAGCTTCATGGTTTCTGGATTAAATCAAACAAGGATGATATATGTGTGCAAGTGCACATCTTTGTTTTTTTCTCTAGTCAATCGTCTCTGTTGCATGGTCCTGGCAAACATGAGCTTGGCTCGCAGGCACGCATGGGCGAGCAGGCACGGCGCGAGCAGAAGATTGGGCGAGCAGAAGCTTGGGCGAGCTGGCATGGCGCAAGCGGGCCTGGGCGAGCAGGCACGGCGTGAGCAGAAGCCTGGGCGAGCAGGTGCCTGGCGTGGGAGCCAGGGAATATGAAGGGAGGGGTAGATTGGTCATTTAGAACTAGAAAATGGGATTTAGTTAAGAGAAAATACCAAAATAGCATATTATTAAGGAGTCATCCTTTGGGGTGGCATATACTTAATAACACTCTTTGGAGTAGCATATTATCAGTTGCCACTCTTTTGAGTGGCATATACTTAATTTTCCTCCGAAACAATGAACTTAGCCTGTTGAAACAATGAAAAATATCTATTGAGACAATGAGCTCCGCTAGGCCTTGTCGATGTACTGGACGATGATGAGGGACTCGGAGACGGGCCTGCCACCGTGGAGGAGCACGGGGACCAGGGGTGGAGCCAAAGCCCGGCCACCCTGGGCCTAGGCCCAAGCTCCCGGCCCAAATACCTCTTACTAGTAGAGCTGAGTTGAGTAGTTGGCCTTTGTAGCCTGGGCGGCTGGGCCAAAAGGGCAAAGGCCCACTCGTGACTCGGCCACTCCCTCAGGCCTCAGCACTAGCCGCCCCTCACAGCCTCCGCGCCAGCCGCCCCTCACGGCCTCCGAGCCTCCGCCGCCTACCCGCCTCCGCCCCTCACAGCCTCACCGCCTGGCGCCTCCGCCCGGGCCTCACCGGCTCGCCCCCTCGACCCTCGCCTCGCCCGCCTCATGGCCTCCTCGCCTGTCCAAACGAATTTGTGTACTACAAGCGAAAAAAATTCGGAGGGAGTACGGGCACATCGAAGATCCAGACTTCGTAGAAAACCTTTCATGCAGCACTCGGTGGTGTATATGTCCGTGTCTTTTTTCAGATCAACTGCCTTAAACGCGTACTTGTATTACGATCGAATCAGAAAAAACAAAGTGTCATTTTACCTTTTCCGATCATTCCCGATTGTCACCGTCAAATTTTATGGTTTTTCAGAACCGATGATTAAATATTAAAACAAATTGATTAACGTGATACAAGTCATGACACGTATGATGCATAAAACAATTTATCATATTAGCTCATCATACCTAAACCTACATGTCTTAGGAGATTTTGAAACAAAGTTGTTCCACACGATAATCACTCTACTGGGTACAGCGGGGGTATTTTTTCTTCGCAAACGCGCTAGGTCCTGCTTCCCTAGCTCTAGCAGCCCTCTCGCGCTTTCTGACTCATACGCATAGTTCGCGCACTTCCAGTACCGTCTCCCGTAAGTGTAACCCATATCTTCAGACATTCTTAAAATGCAAAGACTGACACAGACTAGCAGGAACACTTTATATTGATGGTCAGGAATCCGATGGCACGGGCACGAATTATTATGGTCAGAAATCCGATGGCAGTGGCAGACAGGAATTGACGGCGGTGGCAGGCACGAATTGATGGCAGTGCGAATCCGATGAAAAAACACTGCAGACCACGATCAGAGAATCCGATGCCGGGGAGGCCACTGACCCATAAAGCACCCGCTAGACGGGCGGCAAATATTAAACGCCTGTTGGATGGGCGGCTCATATAAAACGCCTGTTAGACGGGCGTTATTTATATATCGCCCATTGGACGGGCGCTATTTAAATATCGTCTGATGGACGAGCGTTTTATAGTTAGTCGCGTTTTAAATATAACGTCCGACCAGCGGGCGCCCGGCGGCTATTTTTTTAATTTTATTAAACGTGAAATTATTTTTTTATTTTCGAATTAAATTAAAGCTAGTACAGTAATAAACTCCGATGACGAGGGACTCGGAGACGGGCCTGCCGCCGTGGAGGAGCACGGGGACCTTCTTGTGCTCGTTTTTCTTCCCCATCGTCTCCTCCATGAACTCGTACTCCACGCCCTTGAACTCCAGCGCCATCCGCACCCGGATCACGAACGGGCTCCCCCACACGCCGAGCACGCGCACCGACGCCACCACCGGCGTCTCCTCCTCGCTCGGCGGCGGCATCGATCGACCGGTTCGTCTCCTTCTTGCTCGAGTTCCTTGATACTGCTGGTGGTGGTGGCCTTTGTTTATGTAGGCTGTGGTGGTGGTTCTTCTAGCGAATGAAAAATGCCCTTCGGAATTTATGTGGCTGCGAAGGGAATTTCGGATTGCTCTTCTCAGCGAAAGCAAGCAAGGATAAAAACGCATTTCACCATCCAGCAGAGGCGTCAGAAAAAATCCAAAAAAAAGAGAGAGAGAGAGAGAGAGAAGGAATATGTCCAACCGGACCACTGAACTACGCGAGCCACTGTAAATTGTAGGTATGTTCTGATAGAAAAAAATCGAATGCTTTTTTTAAACAGTTCTAGCTTATTTTAAACCTATATAATATGCTATGGAAACATACAAGTGTTATTGCTAGAACATTGTGGTGTGTCTGTTCAAACGTGATATTCTGTTTTCTGTTGATAAAACATGCAACGTGAAGTCATAAAAAACAATCCAACTATTGGAATATTTTAATAAGATGGTTGAAACATGCTAAAAGGGCTAATGAAATATGGAAAATAACTGATAGAATATAAGTCAACCAGTATAAAGAAGTTAGGTTCCTTTGCATCGTAGATGGAGCTCTGCAGGCATGGGACGCTTGATAGTAAGTAATATCCCTAAACTATTTGGAGCAGTCTTTTAAAAACAAAACATTCCATTTATGATGTGTTTGGTTCGTTGTATGGAGCTATATAATACAAAATGAAACAAGAAATGATAAAACATGATAGAACAGAAATTGTGCGAGACTATTCGATCAAAACGATCGAACCATATTGTACATAAAAAAGGAATATTTTCTAAATCTGAAGCATCATGTATCATCTCATACAACCTCATCCCACCAACCAAACAAATGGAGGAGAAACCGTACCATCCAATCCTAGCAACCAAACACCTAAGCTATGTATTATGCCATTCCATACAATCTCATTCAACAAACCAATCCTAACCATTTCAACTATAAAAAATAGGGGGAAATAACCCATGTGGTTTTAAAGGTTGTTTTGTCATACATATATTTCTTCCCACAAGTAAACAAGGTATATGCACCTCCAGTACCACCAAATTCGCACCAAGATTTGTGCTCAGACTAACACATTCCTTAAACATTATTCTTAAAGGAAAATATCTATTTTACACGTTGAACAATCGCGCTTCGTCTACATAACCCTTTTAACTATGAAACTAGTATTCTGCTCCCAAAATCACAAAACCGATGTAGATAACCCCCGAGGGTGGTTTGAAGGTGGTTTTACGCATGTGGAGGATGACGTGACAAGACATGGTGTGAGCAGCACTATCTATGTTTGAGCCAATCTCTTCACGCGTCGTCTTTTCATGTCACACACTTATGTCCTACACATGTGGCTAGCCATATCAGCATTTTACTGCAACGTGGCTTCCATCTCAACCTCTAACAGCCACCTAAACTATCACGTCAACATTTAACAGTTGGCCTAATGATTTGGGGTAATCGTGCAAATAAAGACAAGTTCAGGAGGTTGAGAAAGTAAAATGCAAGTTCAGAGAGTTAAGTGAGAAACACTGCATGTTCGAGAGATTACAACGCATTTTTCTCTTAAATCAAAGGCTCAGATTAGATCATTTCAAAATTAGACGAGGTTATAACTGGATTGATTTTCAAATCCTATTCTACAAATCAAATTTGAGTGGATTGCAATCCAAAATACTGGTCGCCCGAGACAAAAGAAAAAAAATACATGTGCGCGCTAGACCAGTTTGAGCATCTCACCCTTAAAAACTCATTTTAGGTTCAAATATTCATGTAAAAGGTTAACTTAGTTGTAATCATGGAGAGAAGATCACGAGGACTAAACTCAATTTAGAGAAAACATTCATAATCTCTTCGTCTCAGAATCTCTTTGAGTTTTATAACCTCTTCGTCTCATAATCTCATTTACTTTTATTAGGTAGTTAAAAAAATACTTAAGCTAACAAGGAAAAAGGGAGTTAAATTCGCTCAACTTTACTACCATCAGTATTAATCCAAGGAAAAGTGTCGATTTGATACCTTAACTATGTTCGATGGACCATTTTGGTCTTTAAACCTCAATACTGAACTTTGCGAGACCCCTTATATAGCAAAATCGGACCAATGCCTTGTTTGTTTCAGCTTAAAGTTGAGTTGAGTTTTACTATAGCAAATTTGTGATCCTTCAATAGACTTTTTAAAAGTTTTAAAAAATATGAAAAAATTGTATTACGAACTTTAAGAACTATTTAAAACCCTACGAAAATGACTACAAAATTTTACCTTGGCTTATACAAAAATAAAAATTTTATATTTATATTTAATTTAATTTAAACTGAAACAAACAAGGCACAAGTTAGTCTTTTGACTAGGTCAGTGGACGATTTTATGGTATTTTTGCTTTTGTGTTATGCATGTATAATTTTTGCTGACTTGATGGCCACATGTTATCCACCTCATTGCCTTATCTCTCACTTTTTCTCTCAAATCTCTATTTTTTTAGAGAGATCGAGAGATATTTCTTTTTGGAAGAGTAGAGAGTTGAGGGGATTAATAACAATGCAATAACGTGACAGTCCATGTGTTTACCATCTGTGTTAAAATTGTACGTGTGAACGCCACATTGGTAAAAAAACCTAATACTGCTGCTTTAAGCGGTTAAAGGATCGGACAAACCTGGTTTTGCTAAATGAGGGACCTCATAAGTTTGGTATTAAGATACAGAGACCAAAGTGGTCCAACGAACATAGTCGACAGACCAAATCAGTAGTTTTTCTTAATCTAATGACATTTTTTGATTTTTAGTCTATATTAAACTGAGGGTGTCGCCCAATAACATCACAGCGTAAAGTTAAGAGTACGCTAAACCGCTATTATTATTTTTCCAAAGGATCAATCAGGCATTTACCCTGGAAGTCAAAATCTTTAGTTTTCATCACATCTAAAGATAGTAAAAATATAAAATGATTAATCGCTTGGAGACGTGGGATCAAAACGAGACCAGAATACAGAACATCATGTTTTACTATGTTCCTTTTCTTTTTCTTCTGTTACACATTATCATTTAATTCTACAATCTTACAGTCAAGACAGCCAAAGGGGCAAAAATTGCGTTACAAAATGGCATCCGTAATAGTACGAGTCACAAACCAGTGTACTACCGGTTTTAAAGTACACGCAGCACACGCAAAAGGTTTATCGTGCATGAATTATGAAGCACACGCTAAAGAGGCAAAGACAGACTTCTAAAAGACAGCCTTTCACCATATCTATCAACATGACAAACAGCCAGTGCCCCATTGCGTGATTCATATTCAGGGTTCACTAGTGGATACACTGGATATCGACATTTGTGGCTTCCCTCTGCCCATGGTGAATCCACGCGTGCCATCAGGCATTCGCGGCCCTGGTGGCTGTTTGTTAGCTCCTGCTGGTGGTTGTGTCTGTTGCTGCTGCTGCTCAGGCTTCACTGGTTGGCTGGATGGCAGAGTTCCGACTGGATTGGCACCACTCCGATTATTGCCATGGTGGTTACTGTTTTGCTGTAGGTGCTGCTGCTGGTATTGGTTGTTGTTATGGTGGTGGTAGACACGCCCTCGGCCTCTACCTCCTCGTCCACGGCCTCTGCCACGCCCTCGGCCCATATCTCCTGTGCTCTCCTCAGGCTGTAGAAAATCATTGTTTTCAGGTCAGGCAGAGTCCCTTCAAACAAAAAGGCATAATTAATTCAATCAACAATGAACTTTCTAATTCCAATCCTAGAAAAAAGAACCTTATAGTGCTATGGTGTTGATACTACACCAAAGCCTATGTCATGAACTAATATTACATGGCCCTGGACCCAAGAAGCGCAATCAAGCCAATGCTGGCAACTCCACTCTAGGGGACAGGGGATAGATAGTCTATGAATAATAAGATATTTCAGGATTGATTTCCACGAATATAATGGTGTCCTTATATAGAAAGGCTGAGATTTAATAGATAGATTCAAATCACTAACAGACCCTACACCCTAATCTTATCTCAAACTAGTCTGAAAGACTGCACCACCGCTACAGCACCGGTTACTGTTTGCTCCGCTACAGTACACACAGGTACTGTCCACAAGAGCTGTAGGTTAGCCCATGGGCCAATGCTCATGACATTTCAGCCCTCTTGGACATGCAGTTTGTCCTCGAGCTTCTTGGTGGTGACCACAATTGCAGACCCAAGGGTCAAGTGCACGAATCCACCCATTCTTCGTCCAGGAATCTCTGTCTAATGACACCACATGAGCCACACACAAGGACAGAGCTGCAACTGCCCACCGTTGTCCACCAGCATAACGACCGGATCCAAGCCCTTCTGGATACGATGAGTCACCGATGCTCAACATGAAACCACCCAACCACTAGAAGTCCCACACTGGATCTGGGGGCCTTAGCATAAGCCTGAGGCCTCTTGCACCGCTGCACCATCTTATGTAGGATGATGGGCAAACCACAGGCACCTTCCCGGTGAAGCAGCAACAACCCTGTGGCCCACCTCTCCCTCCCCGATTACAGCATCCTCGCTGGTTGTGATAGCTGTCCCCTCTTGCATAGTATCAGAGGGATTCAAGGCTTTGAGCGAATGCCTCCACACACTTAAATTCCCTTCCACAAAGGGTTCCTGAATACCGAAGATGGTAGCGGAAGTCAAAGAAAGGGATCGACTGCTTTTGTACAGAATTTGTCACGAAATATAATTAGATGGCCCTAGACCCAAGGAGCGCGGCCAAGCCCATGCTAACAAACGCACTCGAGGGACAAGGGATAGACAGACTAATCTGGTATTTGTTGATTGATTGCCATAGATACAATGTTCTCCTTGTATAGAGAGGATAACCCCTAATAGATGGACTCAAATCACTAACAGACCTTAAAACTTATATCAACTACCTGATCTGAAAGACTGTGACACGCTACAGTACCAAAGGGATTGTTCACGCTGCTACAGTACCCATGTACAATGTCCACGTAGGCTGCAACTAGCCCATGACAGCCAAGAACAAGCACCAAATTGAAGTGTTCTGGACTTGGCTGCTGAAAGCTAACTGTACAACAACAATGCACCCCTAATTGAAGCCATATTTGGAAATCCGGTGGCATGGGTTTGGTGAGAGTTTTTTGGATTCTTTTGGTGTCCATGTTATAAGTAAAGGATATAAAATTAAAGGAGATACTTACCACATGCTCTCCCAGTGCATCTGATAGTTGAGATATTTCTTCTGGATGTTTCTCATTTGGTTGGTTAGAAGTGGAGACATCCTCCTCCTCGCCATATCCATCAGTTTCATGCACACCCTTTTTCCCTTTGCCTCCCTTTGTCTAAACCACGAAGAATAGGATGATATGATATATAATATAATACATATAATTATTTTGCAATATGCAAACAAATTAAAGAAATTATTGATGACATACATTAAAGTATATAATTTGCAATATATAAACATTACTACTCCCTCCGTCCCAAAATATAAGGCCTATAAGTTATTTTACATGGTCTTCAATGTAAAACTTTGACAATTAATTTTTCTTGTAATATATCATTAATAACTACAAAATCAACATCATATGAAAGTACTTTTAAATACTAATCAACTATATGACATGCATAACACGAAACATATATGTTTTTAACTTAATTATCAGTCAAAAGTTACAAATGTTGACTTTTCAAAATCATGCAAGCCCTATATTTTGGGATGGAGTATTATCATTATTAAAAAGCATTGTTGACATATATCAAACTGATGATGTCAACTGTCATAGATCAGCTGCTTCCTAATAAATCAGAGCTCAAATACAACGGGCAGGCTCAAATTCAAAGTTTTTGCGTGCTGCAAGTTGTGATCATACAAGATGGACGTGGACTATTCAAGTTGCTAACATGTAAAAGTCTACAACATGGGTCATCAATTTGATTCAAATGTGCGTGTAATACTCCGGCCCAATATGTTGTGAGGCCTATATGGCCTATGTGGATGTGATGGTGGGATTAGTCATATATTGCTAGTTGAGAAAGAATTCTAGTCGCCTATAATGTCTGTTGGAGCCAAACATAGTACCCCGGGTTAACCCTTTTGGACGAAGCGGGGTCAAAAAGTCTAAGTGGGTGCTATGCATGCGTGGGCTAACCCCGGAGGTGGGCTAGGCTCTAAGCGATTTTAGATCAGGGTGTTACAATTGGTATCAGAGCATCAACCCTCGCTGTGCGGCAGATCATGTGGGCTTAGTTGCACGAGCATATTGCGCTTAGTTTGTGTGGGCCCAGAGTGGTCACACGGCATGGCATATGTGTCGGCACTAGACGCACGACCGTATACCGAGGGGGATCCTGGACATTTGCCGCTTAGGCGGTGTGCTGACGAGGGCGTCAACCCATTAAAGGTGGGTTTGAGTGTAATATTCCGGCCCGATGTGTTGTGAGGCCCATGTGACCATGTGGATGTGATGGTGGGATTAGTCCCATATTGCTAGTTGAGAAAGAATTCTAGTAGCATATAATGTCTGTTGGAGCCAAACATAGCACCCCAGGTTAACCCTTTTGGACGAAGCGAGGCCGAAAAGTCTAAGGGGATGCTATGCATGCATGGGCCAGCCCCGGAGATGAGCTAGGCTCTAAGCGATTTTGGGTCAGGGTGTTACAGTGCATCTTAAAAATACTCTGTTTCTCCCATTATGCAAGTTACAGTATCTGGAAAGTAAAATTTGGTATTGATTTTTAAGAAAAAAAATGTTTTCCTTACAATGTTGAAATATGCAACACATCGATCTTGCATATTATTCTGGTGCCAAATTTCATGGGCACACTCGTGTATAAATGGGTTCGGCAGAGGTGCGTCTAATAAAAAGAGGAGAAATGTTTTTGTTAATGCTTTGATAGCTGACACTACTGACTGGCATGGTTTCCATGAAACAGAATTATCACTACTGACAATAGATAACCTTTATGGGCAGGCCCAACAAGACCCATGAACTGTAGCATGCGGCCCCGGGCTGTGGTTAGGAAGTTAAGATATTTTATGATTAGTTTCTATCTATTAGAGATTAGTTGCTATCAGTTGGGGATTAGTTTCTTAGGTTCAGATTTAGGAATTACTTTTCTTAGGATCCAGGCTGGTCATCCCTATAAAAAACATGTCATGTATACTTTATCGATCATATAAGTAATGAAGTAATTTGAGATTCAATCTCATAGGCGGTGGCTCTGACAAACAGCCAAATGAGTTAGTTTCGACAGCAGCTCATCTCGCCCCGTGTTAAGGGACGTATCCCCCCTTGTTGCGTGCTTGTGCGCAACCATTGGTATCAGAACTAGGCGATCCTTTCGCTATGGCTTATGAAGGCCGGCGCTCACGGTCGTACTACTTCCACGGGTGGCTCCATGAAGATTGGCATCAGTCTGAATAGAGGTCATACAACTTCAGTCGAAGATCCCATGAAGAACCATTCGAGCCGCTGACCAAGATGACCGTGTCCCTTTGAGCCGCGCCGGTCACACAACCACTACCAACGGCGCCAAGGATTAGATCCAATCGATCCTCCCAGCAAGATGAACTTCGATGAAATTTGCCAATCCATCATCGACAAGCTGGAGCACATGAAGATACTAGATGGCATGACCACCACAAGCGACACTACTACCAATCACATCGACGTCAGACGATGCAGTCCACCAACGTGAAAAGAACACAACCGATGCTATGCGTGGCAAGGTGGACAAAATTGAGGAGCCTCTACAAATCACAAAGGCCAACAAGGTAGAGCAGGTGCTACAAATCACGAAGGTTGACAAGGCAAAGGAGCCGCTACATAGTGCGAAGGTCAACATGGACAATATCAATTGATCGTGTGCCTTCCGTTTGAGGGCTCCCAAGGCGGCGAGGGCCCTAGCGGAACGACATCATGGCATCCAGCCCAGCGTCGCTCCACGTCTTCATGTCGAGCACACACTCAACAACATCAACATTCCCATCCTCATCGGCAGCTGCGCTGCAACCATGCAAGGCCATTTTGGCTATGTCGTGCTCATGGAGACACGCTTTATCTTCAACGCCGGTGTCAAAACCTTGGGCTGTGTCGTGTCAATCTACGCTATCGAGATCTATCAACCTTTAACCTTGAGGACAAGATTGATTTGATAGGGGAAGATATTATGGGCAGGCCCAACAATGCCCATGAACAGTACCACGGGGTACTGTAGCGCACGAACAATACCATTGTGTTGTAGCACACGACCCTAGGCTGTGGTTAGGAAGTTAGGATATTTTATAATTAGTTTCTATCGATTAGAGATTAGTTGCTATCAGTTAGGGAATAGTTTCTTAGGGTCCAAGTTAGTAATTACTTTTCTTAGGGTTCAAGTAGGTCATCCCTATAACAAGCATGTCATGTATCCTTTATCGATCATCCAAGCAATTAAGGCTCTGTTCTTTTCAGCTTAACGGCTTAACAGTTTAGCGATTTATCTATGTTTGAAAAGACATGCTTTGGGTTTTTTTATTCCGTTTTTTCACTGTTTAAAAGGTGGGTCCTAATCCTTTAAAAAGCAAGTCAAATGAAATGGATCCGAATCTGGAGACTACCTCGAGAAGCTCTCAAAATTCAATCATTTTAGTCGTTCAGCTGTTCAGCCGTTCAGATCAGCCCAAAAGAACAAACTCAAGTAATTTGAGATCCAATCTCATAGGCGGTGGCTCGGACCAACAGCCAAATGCGTTAGTTTTGACAACAGCTCGTCTCGCCCGTGTTAAGGGTCGTATTCCCCCTCGTTGCGTACCTGCACGCAACATAACCCCTTCCATTCCTCATCCTACACCTCTTGGGCTCACATCATGTTCATGTATTATCATGTGATGCTTATAGGTCTTGATTTCTCGACACCGAGTACTTACACCCATGTAGCCAGATTCCATTATAGATTTTTCCCATAATATGAGAACATGGAGATGTTATAACAAGCACTCATTGTCATTCCATTTGTATAATTGTATTGAGCAATTAAACACCAATATACTGCCAAACCGTCTCATGCATAAAGGTTAAATCCAATGTATGGTTAGTTATCAACTTACTATGCAAGAATTCAACAATCGAACTCTAAGCCCACTTCTCCAGTTCCTTTCATCATTAAGTTCCACAATCTGCATCGATGAAGCAATATCAGAGACGTGTGAAAAATTTATTACCATGTGCTATAAAACATATCATGTAAAGATGAATACCGCTTTCTCAGCATCCTCAATAGTATCGTACTCAACAAACGCATGCAACTGCCACCAATGAAAAACAAATATTAATTTGACAGGAAATAAATGAGCAAAAGGTGCACCACCAATTTGGCATGATAACAATCAAATCGAGACAAAGAAACAATTTTTTAACCAGGCAATTATTCATTTGAGCCAAAAAGCACATCATACGGCTATCTCAATGTGTTCAGCAATATGAACCTAAGTCGCATAAATATCAATATTATGTCATCAACAAAATTATGTAGTTTTTCCTAGAATGCTGAAATCAAATGATGCATGGGTACATGTCCCAAAGATAAAATCATTTTATCATGGCAAGATAATAGATAAAAATTCATGCAAAATCCTTTTTCACGTAACTTAAAATTTTCAAAATATTGCCAAAAAATATCAAATAAATGGGTGCTATATTGCATGTTCTTTGAAACTTTCAAGATCAAACTCAATTGCTTTCATGAGATACAAAAAAAACTACCAGAACAATGTTTTTAATGTTTGGTCTATTCTCAACTGTACATTTGAGTAATAACTTGAAATTTGCTCCAGATTCGTGATTTCAGTAAAGATGCTGAAATAGAATCATGGATGCACATAAATCCAAAACACACACAAAGGGAAACATTTTTCTTATCTTCCCTAAATTCATGAACAGACACAGCAAACAACCTAAGATTTCATTATGTTACCACACATAAGAAACAGACATTGTACTGAACTTATCCATTCAGGATTTTTGAATCCTCACTATAATATGTCTTGAAACATCTTTAGCTACTCATATGATATGCAATAGTTCTTTCTAATGTCCTAAGTTCAGGAAATTAAATGGATCAGAAATAGCTATCCAAGAGAACTACTAATATAATAGTGTAATACTAGAGCCCAACTGTTAGTAACAATAAAGTATTCAAGTGAGAGAAACAGAAAAGGCAATTACCTTGTTAGCGAAAAGCATATCTAGCTTGGCAGATCTATTAGTTACTGGACCAGTGCCATTTGGGGTCTGAGGATAGCATGTCCGGATTGTCCTTACACTGGAATACGGAAAGCAAATAGTATTCATTAGTGGAAGGACAGAACTACGATTTACATTGACGTATATTAACCTTTATTACCTGCCAACAGCAGAAAAGAGCTTCATAAGATTTTGGTAACAATGATCATCTGGAAGATTTTCTGCAACAACAATTCGGCCCTACAAGACAGGATGTGTTCTTTATGACAGTCTAGTGTAATTTTCGTCCATAAAAAAAACTATCTAGCATAAGACTGTTGCAGGCAACGTATAGAGTCATAATTACCTGGAGTTCTTCTAAATCTGATTCAGTGAATGGCTGCTCACGTTTTACTCTTTTTCCATCTTCACTAACTACCTGTATGTATGAGCAAAAAAATAAGTATGTAATCGTGGACATAAGGAACATGCTTTTGCAGAGCAAGGACATAGGCAGTAGTGATGTTGCAGTAATCTAATGCATGTGACAAGTGTTTTAATCATCATCCTACGCGGCACCTAGGTCGCACACACACCCCAAGATCGCCGGGATCCGGAGAGGTCTAAGGCAGCTCCGTTCTTGCGACACGGACCTGCAGCAGAGGCAAACATGGTGATCGCGGTGGAAGAAGATAAGGCAATGGAAGAGGAGAAGAAAGATAAAGTGGAAGGTGAAGATGGAGAGTGGACGCCAGATCTTGAGGTGAAGAGGTGAGCCGCAGAAGCCAGAGGGTGAAAATGGCAAGCAGCAGAGCTTGAAGGGCAATGGCTGTGTGGAAGGAAAATCAACTACGAGTAGCAGCTGTGTTGGAGAGAGCCGACTAGGGATGGCAGCTGTGCTGGAGAAAAAACCGAACTAAGGTTTGTGTTATGTCAAACATGGTTACTTTGGGCCATGTTGCTGGCCAGGAAGGCAAAGCCCATATACTATATAGAACCTAGATTTTGCATTCCACTTCATTCTCATAGCCAGCAGCTGGCACAAACAATCACATTCTCTTCTCTGCCCCTCGTCTTCACTCTTTCCTCTTCCTCTTCCTTCTCTTCGCTGCAGTTGTGGCTAGGTGCTAGGCAGCACCCTGCTGCCCAACCTAGCGCCTTTCACAAAATGCATATGACCTAGTTGCCTATCTGTGAATGAACAACTTAAAAAACATATTATGAGACAAGACAACAATGGATAGTAGGATTGTCATGAAGCTTACAAGCTTTGATGATGTCCGAAGGGCTGCAGCAAGCACTGAATTATTTTGTACCAATGCCTTAATTTTCTTAAATCCAGCAACAATTGTTATTGGCACTGCATTGAGTCAGAAGGCACATCAGTTTCTCCCACAAAAAACAAATTATATTTATTTGCCCAAGTACCAAAGAAAATTTCTACATATTAAGCACAAACCAGTCTCACAGGATGAAGCATTGAAAAGTTAAAATAAAGAAAACTACTACACTAAAGTCATGGTTTAAAATATTTTCATCTGACACAAGTCAGCTGTATTAGATAAGGAGATTGTCTTCTGATCAATACGGTAACCATTGTTCTGGTGTTCATTTTGGTACAAAAAACATATTTTGTCGTTCATTTACGAAAAAAGGAACAAAATTAAAAATGCATGTAAGAACCAACTGATTGCAGATACATGATAGGATATAAAGTGTTATTTTTATTCCAAATCATAAAAGTTGAACTATTTAATATAATCTTAGAATAGAATGAATGCTATCCTGATTAAGACACACACACATACACAAAAGATAAAATACGCCTGACAAACATGAGCAACATGAGGTGCAGAAAACAATTATACATGAAAAAAAGACCTGTTTCATTTACGAAGGTAACTGAACAATTGAACAATACCATGCATATACAATATACGATAGCATACATTTTGGAAGTCTATTTTGAATCTCAATGTCAGGTCAAAGTACCAAGCATGTTTCTAAATCCCATAGTTTAATAGTTTCTGTTTGGGGGCATCATAACGATTTCGATAGTTCCATGTCGCGGTTCACAAACTGACTAAGGTCCATTAAATCCAATTCACAAACCCACCGTTTTCTTGTTTGTTTAATTTATATTTATATTACATTATATGGGGCTTAGCGTAAATGAATTAGTGTTCAGCCAATCTATGGCCTAACCAATCAACCCAAATCCAACTTGCCCTCAAAACCCTAACATATAAATTTTCTCTCTCCTAGTCTCCTCTCCATCTTTCCCTATCTTAAAAATTCATGTAAGAACCAACTGATTGCAGATACATGATAGGATATAAAGTGTTATTTTTATTCCAAATCATAAAAGTTGAACTCTTTAATATAATCTTAGAATAGAATGAATACTATCCTGATTAAGACGCACAAAAGATAAAATACGCCTGACAAACATGAGCAACATGAGGTACAGAAAACAATTATACATGAAAAAAGACCTGTTTCATTTACGATGGTAACTGAACAATTGAACAATACCATGCATATACAATATACGATAACATACACTTTGGAAGCCTATTTTGAATCTCAATGTCAGGTCAAAGTACCAGACATGTTTCTAAATCCCATAGTTTCTGTTTGCGGTTTCGATAGTTTCATGTTACGGTTCACAAACTGACTAAGGTCCATTAAATCCAATTCACAAACCCACTGTTTTCTTGTTTGTTTAATTTATATTGCATTATATGGGGCGTAGCGTAAATGAATTAGTGTTCAGCCAATCTGTGGCCTGACCAATCAACCCAAATCCAACTTGCCCTCAAAACCCTAACATATAAATTTTCTCTCTCCTAGTCTCCTCTCCATCTCCCTCTCCATCTTTCCCTATCTTTGTGTGTGCCTCTCTCTGTCCCCCAACCCACATGCCACATCCTCCCTCTCGGTTCACCATCCAGATCCACCAATCTCTTCCTCTTTCTGATATCTATGGTGGCCACCACCACCACCAGCAGCTCCCTTTTGCTGGCTCCCTGTCCTAGGCTGGAACCACACTGATGAAGAGGACCAGTGTCTACTACAAGCAAAACGACAACAGGCAGCAGTAGCAACAATATGAGAAAGGGCCACAACCAAGGTAGCTCTCTCTCTCCGTTTCCTCTACTCCAATCCCTACCCCCTTGAATCGCCTCTTTTTGGCGAAGTAAACGATGAATCATCAAAAATCAGATCACTTTCCAACTCTGAACAAAGGTTTGCGCAACAAATCTGGTAACAGAAAATTATACATGCTAAAAATTGATATTAGTTTCCTTTAAAGAAACATCATACAGTCAACTATCAACTGCAGGAATCAATATGGTAAATATATATTTTCAATTTAATGAAATAGCTTGAGATGCAAGCATACAACTCACCATATCCTTCAGGATCCTTGGTAATAAACCTCATCAAATGTTCAGTAGTGGCCAAGTTTATATCACTGAAATAATACTCCACCTACAAGGTTTAAATTTACGTCGTAAAAGTGGAGTAATGGGGTGTTTGCTAAAGGTTCAAATTTACGAATTTAAAATTTTGCAAAGAAATAAATATTTATCGCGACATGCAAAATAAATAACAGCATTCTTTCTGCAGAGTATTCTAGACCACAACCAGTTGCAAATAAATGTCATAGTAAACTATTTAAAAGGCAGCATACTTCAAACTATAAAACTATAAAACAGAACATCAAAGTACGGGGAACTTGAGAGCACCAAAGATATTTAGTAATCTATGCAAGAAGTAATAACTTGACCAGTTAACAGAATTGTAGTTCCACAATACTCATCATAAAACTACTGTTAATCGACGTGACCGCCTCTGAGAAATTCCAAATGTGATTATATTAACCCGTAGGAAAAAAAACTGCTAGAATAAGCATGCCCAAATCTTTTTCTGGACTTTAAGATGCCAAAAAGATGGTAAAATATAACACCAACCAGTGAAAGAAAAAGAAAGTAACTCGTAATTTGTATCTTAGCGAACAAAATAATAGCTTGATAAAGTTGAAGAAAGGTGCATAGCAGGATTAAAGAGAAACGAAATCAGTTAAGGCATCTACCATAATCAAATAAAGCAAAGTCGTGTGAACTAAAATAAGTATGACTATAATTGTCATAATGAGGTTATTTAATACATCACTGCCTCATCTACCTCTCAACAGTATAAGGTGCATTAGTTTCAATCAGGGGTATATAATAGAGCAGATAATAAAATGGAGATATCACCTAGTTTCCTAATTTTAATGAGCATGCTTTAAAGAGACATCGATCTGCACTCATCCAGTCATGTAGTACTTGGATACCTAGACTACATAGCCCCACATGCAACAGCTAATTTGGTTACGATATAAGTGCATCTAAACTGATCGAAGTAGCAGACAGCCGTTACTTGACTTTCTGATCTACTAAACCATAGCCCACGAGTAAATATTCAAACTGTGGCTTGAAGAGGTAGCAAAATTGACCAAATTTGAATTCATCGTCAATAGCACAAATCGAATCAGGCAACCAAACAACGAATCAAGAGGGAGCATCCACCTGTTTTGTGATCTTGTACACCACGTCGTCGGAGATCCCGTCCCTGGCCAGCTGCTGAGTCTGGGCAGCCGCCGCCGCTTGCGGGGCTTGCTCGACCTCCGCCTCGTGCTCCGCTCCGGCACCAAACCCC
>SPJY01000289.1:1437487-1466506 GCA_005191435.1 Raddia distichophylla
TGGTGCCCGCCACCATCGACCTCGACGTCGAGCAAAGCTTCCGCTGCGTCGTCATCCTGCGGGAAGAACGCTGCGGGCGGCGGCGGCGGGGTGAAGTCGTCGTCCATCAAGAAGGCGAGGAAGGAGGCTAGGCTGTCGTCGTAGCCGGCGGCGCCGAAGAGGGGGGTCGTGTCGGCGGCGGTGAAGGGCCTAAGAAATGTGCTCATGGCAAAGCTGAGCTGAGCTGAGCTGAGCAAGGCGTAAGCGAGAGAGTTATATAGGTGTGCATGGGGTGGGCGAGAGCTCGGCCTGGGCATGTGGTGTGGTACTATGGTTACTATTTATAAAGCGGAAAAGCGGGCACGCCACGCCTTTGTAATAGCAGCTGGTCGGAAGCAGGGAGGAAACCCGAGAGGTGTTCCGGAGAGATAATCCAGCTTTTACATGATAAGAATCTGAAAAAGGCGCCTATGTGCTCCGGAGGTGAAGGTCTTTTTAATTCATGGTTTTTAGTTTAGTTTTAATTTATTTTAAATTTTTTATTATTTTTTACCGACCATACAGTGTAGTGTGTAGTATTTTGAAATATATTTTTTTAAACCTTTGTAGGGATTTTTTAAAAAATCTAATTTTTTTTATCCTTTTCATATTTTCTGAATGTCCTTTATTTTTTCAGCTACAACAAAAACTAAACTAAAACTGCAAATGGAAGAGAGCTGATTCGGAGGATCCAAACAAAATTCTGAAAAAACATTTTTTACAGTTTTGAGAATAATCGAATTACAATAAAAGGCTTAAAAATGGCTACCAATCCTTTGTTTTCAAATGTTTGCGCAAGGTCATCCTTCTTTTCCCCCTCCCTTCCATCCTCATCAAGGGTTCAAATTTTCATTTAGCTCTCAAACCCAACTTTTTAGCTAAATTCAAAATTTCCAAAATTTTGAGTGATTCGATATATTTTAATTATAAATCAAAATCCAAATTTCAAAACTAGTGGTTGGAATGTTTGTTTGAAAACAACTTTTCGCTAGGGTTTACCAAAAAACAGAGTAAAATCTTTGAAAAAAAGGTCATGTTCTCATATCTACGAAATTCACAAAGAAACACTACTACAGAACACCCCTTCAGCATATCACTAACAATTCGCTCGACACCAGCAGTGATCAGGGAAACATTTCTCGTTTTAAAATTTTTATCGGACCCCACCGGTAAGAACGAAATTCGCGAAAATCGGAAATTTCGGAATTTTTTCGAACGAAAAAAAGCAAAAAATATTGAATTTTTTCTGAATTCAAACAAAAAGTTGCATAAATACTGCCCTGGGGAGACTTGAACCCAAGACCTATGGTTTCCTAACACAAAGATCGAACCACTGGGCTACATGGGCCTTCATGTGCATAGCTTGACACAAATTATAATTATACAGTAGCGTATTTGATGAATTTTACTTAAAAACGAAATTTTTTGGCCGGTTCACATATTTATCGGGAGGGTCCGGTAAGACCGAATTTCGGCGAAATTCGGCGAAATTTCGCCGATAAGATTTTCCCTGGCAGTGATAACTTACCATTGCCGGGTTATAAGCCCACGAGCTGAAAAAAATTCATCGATGATCTAAGAACAGGTAGTGATGGTAACTTTCGCTGCTAGTTTGATTGATCCACCACCTAGTAGTGCTACTTTGCTGTCGATTTAAGCCAGCAATTAAACAGTATGATATCTCTGGATCATTGCAGGTTCTTACTCCCTCCTTGCTGCCAAATAATTGAGGTGGAAGAACCAGTAGTAATATGACCGATGAAGTATCAAATTCCAGAGAAGTATCAAAATGGTCCCTGAACCTAAATACCAGACTTATTGGTCCCTTATCTATTAAAACTAAACTTGACTGGTCCTTTGACCGATCAACAAGGCGGTTCCGGAGATTTTTCATTGATGTGGCGTTGTTTTGCCTATTTGGTAGCCACCTCATGTTGACATGGTTGACACGTCCTCTCTCCCTCTCCTCCCGTAATCTCTCTCACTAGCGTTTCCATCCTCACCGGCACTGGCCACCTCTCTCTCCTTACCGGCACAAGTTGCTTCCCTCCCCACCGTTGCTGGTATTGCTTGTCCTTGTCACCCAAACACACACATACACACTCAGACAGAGAGAGAGACAGAGAGAGAGAGAGAGAGAGAGAGAGCCATAGGGAGGGTGAGGTTGTGGTGGCGGAGACCGATGGTGCAGTGGCGGTGCTCCAGCAGGCAGAGACTGTGCTCAGGAAGGCGGAGCAGGCAGCCACGATTTGGATCTGGCTAGCTCTGGGGTTGAGACCAGTAGTGTGACAGCAATGTTTGGACGACAGCATCGAGATGGTGGAGCAGGCGGCAGCGATGCTCAAGGCTAGGTCAAGGTGGTAGAGGGATGCGGCTCGGCAGAGGGGCGGTGAAGTGAGGCAGTGAAGAGCACGTCAAAGGTGGAGGCGCGTGGCAAGCTCTACGGAGGCTTTACACAGTCGTGTACGACCTTCGGAAGGAGCCCAAGATCCTGCCACCATTCGTGCCCGGCTATGGTGTGGACGTTGCCATGGCACGCGCTACCCTCAATAGCGTCAACAACTTCTTTCGGTTGCCTCGGGTTGCGAAGCAATGTGCCCCATCCTCGGCGCCATACTCACCAACATCAGTGACACTATCTCCATTGTTGCTGCTATTCGAATAGATCGATTGATCAATGGTCAATGCCAGCTAGCTGGTGCATGGTATGTTGCTTTAATTTGCTATAGCTTACCGCCTACTCTATTTTTTTACATGAGAACAAAATCCAAACTCTTTTTGATGGAAAGATCATTGGCAACCTTGAAGAGGCCAGACGGAGGGTGATGGCGTGGCCACCGCGCCAAAGCCGCACGAGCACGTCATGCTCTCGGTGTGCATGGGGCACAATTGTTGTTGCAAATTAGGCATAATGAGCAAGATAAATAGCAAAATGACCAGATCGTGTACAGCTAGGAAATAGATCACATTTAAGCCAAGAATAAGAATGTAAATCAGATTCAAGGCAGCTAAATGGACAATAAAAGAACCAGCTTTAAAGCTCAAGTTTGATTGAATGTTTGTTCTCAGATTGCAAGAAAAGGGGTTGCTAATAAAATTAGCCATCCAACCAATTTTTTATGAGTTATATCACTGAATTAATAAACTGAACCAGGGCTTAAACCATAGAAGTATTGCACTGCTCTAGGTCTAAATCACATGATTTCAAGAGTGACAAATCTAATGACAATTCTGCCAGCAAGAACTGCACTACCAGATCAACTAACCAGCAGTGCAGATCAGTCCAGAATATACCAAACACACAGTCACAATATAGCACAAAACAATACTTATCTAGCAATGACAGAAATAGGAACAAATCTGAAATTCTCACAAGTGAACCTGGCAACAGCTAGATAATCTCTTTACTAGTTCAATGCTAATGTTGTGACCCAAATTTATCACATGAACAGACCACAAGCAGTGCTAATAACTTGTCACAGAAGCCCTAATCCAGTTTATAAATAACTCAAAGAGAGCAATCATCATCGAACAAAGTTACAGGGCCAACATTCAGTGCCTCCTGATTTGATCACGGCCTCTAGCTTGAAGGCTAGTCTCCCAGAAAATCAAATCGGTACACTGGACAGCAAAGAAACAGGGAATCGAAGTCGCCGGCGAGGCGGGCGACTTATAGGGGGGCGCTGCACGCGCAGGGTTTTCCTCGGGGGATCGGCGCCGCGGCCACGCTCCCGCTCCGCCTCCGATCGGAGAGGGAGGTGACTGGTTTGGGTGAGGCGATGGGCAGGCTCGGTGCACGGTGCGAGGGGGGTCAGGGACGTCGGTGTTGCCTCGAGATTCGGAGTGTTGGAGCGCGGGCGTATGGACGGGGCGTAGGGAGAGGGGGTGCCCAAGGGGCGATGGACTGGGGCGTGGGGCCGAAGGGCGGGAGGATTGGGTGGAGCCTGGAGGCGGACCGCACGTCCGCACCCGTGGGTGTCGCGTCCGTATGGTAGGATTCCCTGATGAGCCGCTGTGCGGCTGTGCGCGATCTAGCCGGGGGCTTTGTTCTTTGATCGAATCATATTTTCTTTTCGTGTACAAAGATATTTTAGTACATAAAATTGTATTTAGGTCCGTAACATAAAAGATATTTTAGCACATAAAATTGTATTTATGTTACACAGTTGATTGAAAGGTTGTTTTTTCAACACACGTTATTCGTAAAAGCACATCCTCACGGTTCTATAAGTATCGAGAGAAGGGGCAATATGGGAGGCTTGACCTAGTGACGACAGCAGGGCAGTAGCGACACGGCAAGGAGGTCTTAGCAGCTAGCAACGTTGGCAAGTGATGGTGGCATAGTGTATTAGAGGTAATTTTACAACCGTGACACTTGGATGTATCAATCTAGTTAAAGAGTGAAATAAATCGACAATTTTTGGGGTCATAATTAAGTATATTTCCTTTTCATCTTACAAGTTACCATCAGTGTTAGGATCTGCCACGCTTGCTTGCCTTTCGGCACCGGCCACTTTCTCTCCGACTACCTCCTCCCAAATTCCCAATGGCTTACCCTTCATAGGCCTTCTCCATGGCTTTCCTCTCTGGTGTCAATTCTTGCCATTAGGCTCATATTTTGTGTCGCCTCTCCTCTACCACCATCTCTCGTTGTTAGTGTCCCACTACTGTCGGTGTTCTAAACCAGACAGATATTGTCTCGTGGGGAGATTCGTAGATCGGTCAGGGGAAATTTTCGCCACTAACTTGCTTGAACTCACGCTCACAGGAAGACAATAGATTTACCCCCCTATGCGGGTAATAGTCCTACTCCTGTGAGGGTGGTATTCTGGAGTTTGAAACGCTTTTGCTGGAGAACTCCTACAACAGTGTGTATGTGTGGAACTATTTGGAATCCGATCCCCTCTCCCTCTGCCCCCGCTCCCTTTTATATTGGAAGGGGCGGACAGACAGCCAGAGAGAGAGACAGAGGATACACAAAGACATTCCATTGGTTGGCTCTGAGCACGGCGCCTCCCACTTGCCCCTGCTGACGTCTATATCCTCTCCATCTTCACTCACCTCTGCGAGATGTTCGTGGGGGTGAGACCCAACCTTCCGCTCTTCCGCCACTTCTTTGTCTTGTGCACTCAGCAAGGCGAAGGCGCCGTGGGGAGCTGCCACTTCCGCTCCCGCCTCGGCACCTCCAGGTCCTTCATTGACATTGCCACCAGGAGCAGCAGGAAGCACTGGAAACAGTCCTGGCTCTACGTAGGCGACGACAGCGGGCTGGACGACCTGGCGCTCCCCGAGGCGTCGGCGGTGCCCAATGCCGAGACGTGGGAGTCAACGCTGGAGGATGCGCCTTGGCTGTGCACCATGGTCGCCCGCGTCAAGGGACTTCCTGGCCCGGCGGCTCTGTCCGCTGCGCCAAAGGGAGCGCGGCGCCTGGATGTACACGGGCGTCGACGACTGCACCTGCATCCAACCAAGTTGTAAGTATCCCAATCCCGCCTTCTTGCTCTGATCTTTACGGTTTTGGTCTTCTGTTGTACTCAACAGCCGCGGGTGAGGTGTCGGAGGACGTCCTCCTCACCTGGGTTGCGGGACTAGTCCCGCAACCCTCCATAGGCCGCCGCCGGCCGAGTGGGCGCCGAAGGATCGCCTGGTGCTCCTGACCAAGATCCCGGCAATGGAGGCCACGGGACCGGTCATCCAGAGGGAGCTCGGCCCGCTCCACATCCGAGATCAGCCCCCGGGCATCGACCGCGCCTGCGGGAAACGCCTGATGGCAGACGATGGCTACGGATCGGACCCCAAGAGGCCTCGGACCAGCTCAGCTGAACCGCCGTTGCCTCCCTCACCCCCGTCGCCTGCGGGGGGTCTTCTTCTGATGCCGCCACGCTCCCCCGAGTGGGTCCACGGCGGCAAGCTCCGCGGCGATGGAGGTGCCGCCGCCTTCGGCAGCGCCCGTGGCCGCGGCGGCGGAGACTTCCTCTCCTCCGGTGGCTGCGTCGGAGCCCTCGCCCGGCGCTACTCCTGCGCCAGCGGCCGCCGTAGGTCCTGAGGCGCCGCTGGCGATCTGGCACGCCGATGCCGCGCCCGGTCACCCCGCGCCCAACTCCAGGGTGCGGGATCACCTTGGCCCCCTCAGCTTTTCGCTTTGGGGGGCTACCTGCCAGGTAAGCCCTAACAGAAACCGTAATCAAACTCGGCTTTTTAGAGTACCTTTTTTTAGTACACTTTTGCTTCTCTCAGGGGCGATGCTGGCGCCTCCTCCAGTGCCAGCGTTCCGCCCGCCGCACCCCCGCCGACGGCTTCGACCGACGTCGCCGCCGAGCCGCCCCTAGACACGGGGGCGGGGCATCCTGGCGCCGATCCGGAGCATTCCCTTGGGGCCGTCGCGCCTGCCGCTGGGGCCGCCAACCTGGACACCCTCGTCGCGGACCTGGGCGGGATCCACGGCACGCTGCGCGCCTACGCCACAGCGTAGGCACGCCGCAAGGCCGACCTCCTGCAGGTGGCGGAGGTGCTGCGTGCTTACCTGAGACGGGAGCGTGCCAGGTGCGGATAGCTGGCCAGCGAAGCCCAGGCCGCCACCGCTGCCGCGCAAGCGTCGTCGGCCGAGGTTACGGCGGCACGCGGGGAGCTGCGTCGCCAACTCAGCTCTCTTGTGGGGATGTTGCGTCCGGCCTACCAGAGCTTCCCCGAATGCCTCGAGCCGCTGGGTGCTGATCTCCATGAGCCGCAGGAGCCCACGGCGACGCAGTATGCCTTCGGCGTCACCCGCGCCGCTGAGGCTCTTGTCACCCTGCCGCAGCTGCTGAGGGAGCGCTCGGCGAGCGATGGACACGCCGCCGCTGCTGGGGCGGTGAGATACTTGCTGGCCTACTACGCCAGCCGCGACACCGCCTTCGACCTCTCGGTGGTCCGTGTCGGCATGCAGGGCAACTTCGGCGCCATGGAGGTGCTCGTCGCCGAGGCCGCCGGCCACGTGGCAGTGTTGATGTCGGTGGCGTCCGAAGCTTCCGCCGATGAGCCGGCTGAGGTGGCCGTGCCCTCGGAATGACGGGCCTTGCACCCCCTGCACTTTTGCTAACACACGCTTAAGCGTGTCAATTGTAAATTACCTTTTATTAAGTCTTGGAATCTGTTTATCTGCTGCCATGCATGCTTCTCTGTGCTTATAGCCCTTTGATACGCCATGTGTGATTCAGCCTTGTTATTCAGCAAAATGATCTGCCGACACAAAACGTTATGCAAGAAGACCGCGACAGAGCGAACTGAGTGCTTTGGCCAGGGCATGCGCTTTCTCCCCGCAGTCTCTTTGGATTCGACTTAACCCCGCACGGCAAAGGCGTAAGACTTATTAGAAGCGATCCTAGGACGTCGGCGCCCTCAGTGGCGAATAGCGCCCAGGCCCAGGCTAGATACGACTTCTAATCATCCCCTTCGCTCGGCGCGGTGCTAAGTGATCGCTCTTACTGTCAAGGGGCCGTCCGACCAAGGTACTAGCGACTAAATTGCCCGGCGAGCACAAAACAAGGGCAACGACAGGAGAAAAAACAACTCTGAACAGAAATACTTGCACTGCACAGGGTGGGGAACTACAGACAGCCCCCAGTCCCCTGGCCGGCTAGGGAAGAGGAACTCTTCGCTAGCCGACCAAGCAAAACATTGCTTTTACTTACAGCACCTAAGGGTAGAACCTCCGCAGCTGCTCGATATTCCATGTGTTGGTTAGCTCACGGCCGTCCTCCATGGCGAGCCTGACTGATCTTGGGCGAGAGACTGAGACCACCTTATAGGGGCCCTCCCATGGGGGAGACAGCTTATTGCGGCCTGCCTGCGTCTGGTCTTTGCGTAGGACGAGGTCGCCCACTGCCAGTGTCCTCTCGCGCACCCTTGTGGCATGGTATCGTCATAGGGTTTGCTAATATCTTGCTGCCCTTAATGCTGCTCGGTCACGGGCTTCCTCCAGGGAGTTGACCTCTTGCAGCCGGCGTTCTTCCTGGTCACCTTCGCTGTAGGCCGCCACTCGTGGCAACCCGAAGGATAGCTCCGACGGGAGCACTTCTTCTGTTCCGTATACCAGGAAGAAAGGTGTTTCTCCCGTGGCTCGGCTCGGAGTAGTACGCAGCACCCACAACACCTTGGGGACCTCCTCGGCCCAACGCTTCCCGCGCTTCTATAACCGATCAAACGTCCTCATCTTGAGCCCTTTGAGTACTTCGGCGTTGGCGCGCTCCACTTGTCCGTTGCTTCTAGGATGGCCAACAGATGCAAAGCAGAGCTTGGTGCCCATGCCCTCGCACCAATCTTGTAAGTCGAAGCTCTTGAACTGAGTGCCGTTGTCGGTGATGATGCGGTTGGCGATTCCGAAGCGCACGAAGATGCTGCGAACGAACTTCACGGTTGCAGTCGCTGTGATGGCCTGAACCAGGACGGCTTCAACCCACTTCGCGAACTTGTCGACGGCGACGAACAGATGGGTGTAGCCTCCTGTGGCTCGTGGAAACGGGCCCAAGATATCCAGCCCCTAGACAGCGAACGGCCATGAGAGCGGGATGGTTTGCAGCACTTGGGCTGGTCGGTGGATTTGCTTGGCAAAGAACTGGCATGCCTCGCATCTCCTCACCAGCTCGCAAGCATCTTAGAGGGTGGTGGGCCAATAGAATCACTGACGGTGCACTTTGCCGACCAGGGTGCGATTGCTCGCATGACTCCCGCATAGGGGTAGGCAAAATTAACCGATAACCGAAAAACCGAACCGAACCGAACCGAATTAACCAAAATTATCGGTTATTTCGGTTTTTCGGTTAGCATTCGGTTTTTGTTTCAGAACTGTTCGGTTTATATGGTTCGGTTCGGTTTTTAATGTGTGTTAACCGAAAAAACCGAGATAGCCGAATGCAACATGACCCAGACCTGGCAGGCCCATCCAGCCATCTCGCACGCATGTCGCACGCGGTTCGTTCATGCGCTCGTACATGGCCCAGGCCGGAGGCCCATTCGGCCATCCCCTCCCCATTCCCCGGCCCGTCCCCTGATCCCCTCCCCATTCCCCGGTCCCTCCCCTGGTAAACCCTAGCCGTCTCGCCCCCTCCCATCGCCTCGCCGCCTCGCCCCCTCCCAGCGCCGCCTCGCCGCCTCGCCTCGCCTCCTCGCCCCCTCCCGTCGCCTCGCCGCCTCCCATCGCCGCCTCGCCCTCTCCTGTCGCCTCGCCGCCTCCCATCGCCGCCTCGCCCTCTCCTGTCGCCTCGCCGCCTCCCATCGCCGCCTCGCCGCCTCCGCCGCGTCGACGGGGAAGGAGAAGGAGTCCCTCAACCTCCGGTCCACCCACTGCCGCATGGCCTCCCCGCCGCCCTTCGCAGGTCGCCGTCCGATTTGCTTGTTCGATTTGTTGCGGGTTCATTAGACAATTTGGCTAATAACCGAAAACCGAATTAACCGAACCGAAATAATTTGGTTAAGTTGGTTCGGTTAGTATATTTTTAGAGATTATTTCGGTTTTCGTTTTTCACTAACCGAATTTTTTAGAAACCGAACTAACCGAATCGAAAAAACCGATATAACCGAATGCCCACCTCTACTCCCGCACACGCCTCCATGGATATCGAAGAGCATCCTGCCCCCCTCTTCCCGAGTGATGCACTTCAGAAGAATTCAGTTTCTGCCCTGACGATATAGGTCCCCACCTATCAGGGCGTTGCGCTTGGCCTGTCGTGCAATCTTCTTGGCTGAGGCATCATCGTCGGGGATCACTTTGTCCCGCAGAAAGGCTAGTATCGGATCCATCCACATACCTTCCCGGCCAAGGGTGGATACCACATGGTGGCTGCCAATGTACTCTGCCTGGTTTGGCGTTTCCACCTTAACCGCCTTGACAGTTGTTCCACCTTCCCTCCCTGGATCGGAGGCTAAGGCAGCAATGACGTCGTCCCCACCAAGTTCGGGGACTGCGACGGACGGCCACGGTAGCCTTTCTTCAAAGACTTCGGCGGGGACAAAGGCTCGGCGGAGGCGAGCTGTGAGAGGGCGTTAGCGAGGTGATTGTCACGCCTGGGGACGTGCTCGAAACCCAATCCTTCAAAGTGACGCTCCATCTTGCGCACCTCCGCTAGGTACGCGGACATGGTGGGGTCCGAGCACTGGAATTCCTTCCGCGCCTGATTGATGACAAGGAGAGAGTCACCTTTCACCTGCAGACGCCGCACGCCCAAGGCAGCCGCGGTGCGTAGACCGGCGAGCAGTCCCTCGTACTTAGCAACATTGTTGGTGGCCTTGAAGTCCAGAATCACTGTGTACTGGAAGATGTCCCCTGCTAGGGAGACTAGCACCACCCCAGCCCCCCGCGCCTTCGAGTCTGAAAGAACCGTCAAAGAAGAGAGTCCAAGGTGGGGTGATGGGCAGCGCCTCAGCCTCAGGGGCAATGGAACACCACTCGGCGACGAACTCCACCAATGCTTGGCCCTTAATGGTGGTGCGGGGGCGAACTTGACGTCGAACTCCCCCAGCTCCACTGCCCACTTAGCAACGCGGCCTCCGGCTTCTCGGTTGTGGAGGATCTCCCTCAGTGGGTACTCCGTGTACACCGTGATTTCTCGTCCTTGGAAGTAGTGCCGCAGCTTCCTTGACGCCATCAGCACAGCATATAACATCTTTTGGTGTTGCGAATATCTGGTCTCTGAAGGGTAACGCGCAGGCTACGCTAGCCGAAAATCAAAATTTTCGCGCACACCCAGGATCAACATGTAAGTAGGGGACCATGGATCGTTACCCTCGACGCGCGGATGCAGCGGAAGAAGACTCGCGCACGTAGAGGAAGTAGTCGAACACGCCCCGATCAGTACGCCGACTGCTCGCCGAGGGGTCGCCGGTGCTCGGGGTGAGGTCGCCCGGCTCGCCGAGGGGTCGCCCGTGCTCGGGGTGAGGTCGCCCGGCTCGCCGAGGGGTCGCCCGTGCTCGGGGTGAGGTCGCCCGGCTCGCCGAGGGGTCGCCCGTGCTCGGGGTGAGGTCGCCCGGCTCGCCGAGGGGTCGCCCGTGCTCGGGGTGAGGTCGCCCGGCTCGCCAAGGGGTCGCCCGTGCTCGCCGAGGGGTCGCCCGTGCTGGGGAAGAGGTCGCCCGGCTCGCCGAGGGGTCGCCCGTGCTCGCCGAGGGGTCGCCCGTGCTGGGGAAGAGGTCGCCCGGCTCGCCGAGGGGTCGCCCGTGCTCGCCGAGGGGTCGCCCGTGCTGGGGAAGAGGTCGCCCGGCTCGCCGAGGGGTCGCCCGTGCTCGCCGAGGGGTCGCCCGTGCTGGGGAAGAGGTCGCCCGGCTCGCCGAGGGGTCGCCCGTGCTCGCCGAGGGGTCGCCCGTGCTGGGGAAGAGGTCGCCCGGCTCGCCGAGGGGTCGCCCGTGCTCGCCGAGGGGTCGCCCGTGCTGGGGAAGAGGTCGCCCGGCTCGCCGAGGGGTCGCCCGTGCTCGCCGAGGGGTCGCCCGTGCTGGGGAAGAGGTCGCCCGGCTCGCCGAGGGGTCGCCCGTGCTCGCCGAGGGGTCGCCCGTGCTGGGGAAGAGGTCGCCCGGCTCGCCGAGGGGTCGCCCGTGCTCGCCGAGGGGTCGCCCGTGCTGGGGAAGAGGTCGCCCGGCTCGCCGAGGGGTCGCCCGTGCTCGCCGAGGGGTCGCCCGTGCTGGGGAAGAGGTCGCCCGGCTCGCCGAGGGGTCGCCCGTGCTCGCCGAGGGGTCGCCCGTGCTGGGGAAGAGGTCGCCCGGCCGATCCTCCGAAGGAGAAGAAGAAACTTGAGGGTGAGGAGAAGACCCGGTGGGAGGATGCCAATCACGCAGTCCTAGCACGATTGTTAGCCGTAGTGTCAAATAGGCTTTTCGACACCTACTCCACCTTCACTGATGCCAAGGAGATGTGGGATGACCTGGAGCTGAAATTTTCAGAAGGGGATAATGGGAATGAGAGCTTTGTGGCCGAGAGTTACCTGAACTACAGGATTGTGGAGAACCGCTCGATTGTGGAGCAGGTCCAGGAGCTTCAGCTCCATGTGAGGGACCTGAACCAGTTCAAGTGTCTCCTGCCTGAAAGTTTTCAGGTGAATGTAGCCCTGGCCAAGCTTCCGCCCTCGTGGCGTGACTTTGTGACTGCTCGCCGACATATGAAGGAGCGCCTGACGTTCCCTGAGCTTCAGGCAGCTATAAATGTCGAGGAGCGGGCCCGTGCTAGTGGGGATTGTTGGGCTTTTGCCCTTTTTTGGGCCGGTGTCGTTGGCCCACCACTGGACCAAGGGCAAAAGCCCAACAATTGTCGACTTTGTTGGCACCGTCACAACGGTTTTTGCATTGGGCGTTGGTGTGAGGAACGACGTGTCGACCTGGAGCGTGCCATGGAAGAGGTGGCTTGGTGGCGGAGTGCATGGTTTGGGCGGAGGAGGGCGCACTTGTGGTCATTGGTGACGGTGGTTGATGGCGACAGTGGCGGAGACACCACTGGTTCCTGTTTGCCCGCAACATGCTCGACAAAATGCGCAGAGATTGAGGAGAGTAAGAGAGATGGAGAGATGACATGGCAGCCACATCATCATCACATAGTTGCCACATTTTTGAAACTATGCCACGTCTGTGAAACCACCCCAAAACCGTCCTGTTGACTAGTCAAGGGATCGGTCAAATCCAGATTTGTTACTCGAGGAATAGTCAAAGGGCGGTTTCTTGTTTAGGGATCAATTTGGTCTAGTGGAGATAGTTGAGAGACCAAATTGGCATATTTTCCCTAAAATTCCACATCTTCTTCCACTACCCGAGCAAAATCATATTCTTCTTCCTCGAGCCCAAGCCCATCGTCCACTCGACGACCACCCCACGCAGCCACCACTCGGCGACACTGCGCCACCACCACTCGGCGACCCAACTGGCTTTGTTCTCCTAAGGGGACCCAGATTGGATCCAGGTTGCTCCAAACCAGATTTACTCTCCCAACGGCCATCCCAAGATGAGTCTCGCTCACGGTGAGCGATTTCTCCTATTTTTGAGGGAATTTTGAAGATGATAGTAGTCGATTTGGGCTACGATGTATTTACAGAACCTAACAAATCAATTACACTACAAAAATCGGTTAGGGCTAATTTGATACCAGCATTGACTAAATTAAATGGTGTCTCTTGTTGCCATCACCACCAATGCCACTGCCACCGAGAGGATTAGCCCTGGCCTCCTCCTCTTCCTCTTCCTCCTCCTCCTCCTGCTCCTCTTCTTCTTCTTCTTCTTCTTCTTCTTCTTCTTCTTCTTCTTCTTCTTCTAAAGCGCAAGCACAATAGCCTCCTTGTTGACCACTTCTTCCTCCGTGTACACTTGGGCGGAGAGTTTCGCCTGCAAGGTAGCGACGATTGTGGCATCATTTTCCTTGACGGAGTTGGAGAATTTGTCGGAGGAGAAGAAGAGAAAGATGTCGACATTGTGGAGGAGAAGTAGTGGTATGGCTAGAGGAGAAGTCATCAATGATTCTAAGTCTCGTTGCTATTTAATAAGGCGGGATGATTCGTTGGCGTGGGAAGCCATGCGACGATGTGAGTGGAGCGGCTTTGCAACCTCCGAGACCAATCAATCATGTCGAACGACGGCATGGCTCTGCAACTTCCAAGGCCACCACGAGGCTCTGCAACTTCCAACGGTCAAAGAAATCAATGAATAATAATAAAATCATGCGAAGTACTTATGTTTATTTTTAGATGATGAAAAATCATCATGACTTCTATGTTATAGGATGTTGGGATCATGTTGTTTTCAATACTGCGATCAAGCTGTCATGTCGAACCACAACAAGGATCTATTTGTACTTGTTTTGCATTATGTGATTGGTGCACATATCTAATCTGAATTTCGATTTATCACCTCATGTTCAAAATAAATTTTGATGTAATATGGAAGTTCTATTGTTACTTGATATGAAATGATGCTTGAGCTGCATGATGTTGAAATTGTGCTTGAAATGAGCGATGAAATCACGTTCTGCTATGTATATAGATGATGTTGTGTTGGTTCATGGCACGAAGCGTTAGTGATATAGGGACTATCGCCTTCGGTTTGTGCCATGAACTTATCATTGACGGTTCATGGAATGAATTGGTAGTGGTATTGGGACTATCAATATCGGTTCATGGCATGTACCATAGTGATAGGTTCCCAACGGACAGTGATAAGGTGTCTCATCATTGTCGCTATTCACTATCGGTGACATAGCCGACAATGAAGCCTGTTTCGAGTCGCATTGAAGGGGGTGTCCTGTAGTGGTGAAATATTTGAAATTGCACTTTTATTTTCTTTTTGGATTTTATTTTCATAATTTGGAGCCATTTATGATTTAGGATGATACCTGTTTAGTATGAACTGAAACATTGATCCAAAATCCCTTGAAATCGCAAACCTAGTCCTCAATGGCTCAACCTTTTTTGAGTGAGATCCCCTCTCTGGCTTGAGCACGGCAACTGATGCCACAACCACCATATTGTTGTGCTCGGGACAAGGTCGAGCACCTCCTCTTCTCCCTCCTCTCCGACAACTCCTCTTCTCATAACCATCTCGATCCCCATGTCCTACCATAGAGCTCCATGCATGGTTGACCACCAAGGAGAGATGACCAGTGATATTATGGTACTGGTGGATGTCGTCGTGGGTCCACTCTACTCAGGCTAGCTATAGGAAGAATCTAGGAGCTAGAGTGATAAATGTGTGTGTGTGTGTGTGTGTGTGTGTGTGTGTGTGTGTGTGTGTGTGTGTGTACCTCCAAAGTGCCTAAGCCCCGAGCTTTCTGCTGGCTAGGTTTTCGCTTGACCCGGGCACCGCTGTCCTCGAGCTGGGCGCCGCTGTTGCCGACCGGGCACCGCTGACCCCGACCCCAACAACCCTTACCCGGTGCCGCCATCCTCACCGACCCTGCTCTCCCTAGGAAATAGGCCATCGTACTCTTCTTATTGCTCTGTTAAATTTGCATAAATGAATGATTTCTGGTGCTTAGATGATAAGAAACATTGCTTATATGCTTAAAATCCAATTTGCATCATACGAAAGATATATAGTTTTATGTGTAAAAGATATCCAGCAAGGACTAATGGCTATATATAAATACATTCAGATGTTGCTTGTTACTTTTTATAGGTATGCAATTTTTTTATGAAGGATGCCCAAATTTATAAAACAAATATGATCCATAGAGTGGAATGTCACCATGAGTTTCATGTCCTCTCTGGGAAGCTAGCTATAATCTTATTACCAAATGGGACTATGCCGAAGAGGACATCAACTTCACCATGTCATTGAGGAATAGAGGGAGATAGAGAGGATAAAATTTGAATAGGTGAATTTCTAGCCGCTATCAAGAGCACTATGGAGCATCTTCTGATTGGTAATGAACATTTTCTGAATGGTCACGATGAACCTGATGTTCTCTTCGATAAGCTAGCTCAGTGACCAAATGGGACTATGCCGTTGCCGGAGAGGGCATCAAGCTCGTTGTCACCATTCAGGAAGAGAGAGTGTGTATCATGAGAAATCAAACCTATGTAGAGCTAATGTTGCTAGCTTTTTATTTGCAAGAAGAACTAATGGCTATGTATTAATGCCTTGAGGTGTTGCTTTGGTGGCTCAAATTAGATACTTCTGCTTGAATTGAGAAGATGATCAGTAGTGCCCGGATGCATGAATGTGTAGGCTTGTTTTGGGATCGTCCCAAAACAAATTTACACATTCTTGCAGCTAAACCCTGTATGTTTCAAAGGAGCGAAGACAACTACCAAAACAAAAACTTGACCCTAATTTTTCATCACTGGTCATGATAAACTTGATGTTCTCCTCGACAAGCTATTTGTGTACTTATGACCAAATGGAAATCTAACAGAGAAGACATGAGGTTCACCATGACCTTTGATGGAGAACCAAGAGTCCGAGAGAGGGGGAGTGAGAGTTTAGGATCATGGGCATGACTGCCAAGCACGAGGTCTAACTTATTACTCTTAAATATATGCATGCATGCTTAACGAGAACATCAATCACCTCACAAATTAACATACATTTAGTAACTGATTGAGTTATTTTGCAGTAATTGTTACTGGGACGACTAATTTGGCAAGCTAGGTTTTAGCCTACGACAAAATGGGACTATGCCCAAACTTCAAGGTCATGTTGGACGTATCTCTATATGCATAGATTGGGTGTCACTGGCAAGCACAAGGTAATATATATTCCGTATGGACTTAAAGTAATTAACCAGTTTCTCTCGCAGTCTCTCACATATTGACACAACTTAACCATATGTGCAGATCTCTCACATATTGAAATGATGAGAACCATGCATGCTTGACTAGTCAGCCACTATTCTTATCGTGTTTACCATGACACCTTTACTCTTCCTCTCATAGTAGTTAGTTCGGGGTCATTAGTAAACATGATAGGAACAACAGCTCACTAGTTCTGTATGCTTCAAATAAGCGAAGACAACTAGTGTTCATCCAATGTCTACCTCACTTCTTCAATTGTCACGGTGAATTTGGCATCCTCTCCGGCAAGCTATATGTGGTCCTATGACAAAATGGGACTACACCAGACTCATTATGTTCACCGTGACCATGAGGAAGAGAGCTAGATATAAAGATATATATTGAGGAAAACAATGAGAAAAATAGAGAGAAAGGGAGAGTGTCGCTGCCAAACATAGAGAGACATTGAGGAAGTGAGAGAGATAGAAAGAAAGAGAAAGTGTCACAACGTAATATTCTAATCTCTTCTTGTGTATATATGCTCAAGGTGATAATGATGTCTTCTTTGATGCATGATGTATATAAGTCCAGGGGCGTCTCGGGGAATTTAGAGGCCCGGTGCGAAACAATAAACAGGGGCCTGACTTAATGTACCAAAATATAAAACAGCTATATATACTAAATTATTAATGTATTATATTATAAATTATAGCGGTATGGACTAAGTATTGTACCTGCTACATAATCTTCACTTGAAAATCGTCATTCTCTTAGTGTTCTTTGAAATGAAATCTTCAATGACGTACTCATAATCAATCTTCTCTAGCATGCCACTCTCAAGTGCTATTACAGCCAATGCATTAAGTCTTCCTTGTGTTATTGTAGAACGCAAGTAGGACTTTAATAGCTTCAATTTAGAAAAGCTCCGCTCTGCCGATGCAACAGTCACATGAATGGTCAAGAGAACTCTATATGCAATTATTGCATTGGGAAAATAATCATGCCGCTTCAAAAAATTCAGAATTTCAATAGGACCCATATTTTCTGGTGGAATAAAATCTTGGAGAAAACTCAACTCCACATATAGGTCATTTGCATCAATATCGGATTGTCCATCTCTTTTAAGTGCAGCCTCAAGATGATGACAACATGATTTCAAGCTCTTATTATCCAATGATCGTAATGCATCGGAAGTAAATAAGAAACCAAATATTTTCTGATAACCTTGATACTGTTCAAATCTCCTTGTAAGCGAGGAAATAGCTTGATCAACAATAGGTATAAAATAGTTGATTCTAAATGATTCCTCTTCAGATTGTGTGGCTACATTTGTGTCATCTGGATTTTCATCAAAATGTCTCTTTCTTTTAATTTGCCTCTTTTTGCGAAATGTTGCACCTATATCCATGTCAAGTGTAATTTCTTTGGTTGCCTCCAAGGCATTTAAGAAACCAGTTTCCCTATACTGATTGAAGAAAGAAATCAGCCCCTGCACTTTCTCAATGGCAACATCAATAAGCATATCCTTTGACTGCAAGTCTTTACTTACTAAATTAACAGCATATAATATGTCATACCAAATGACTATTGCCACTATAAATTCAAACTCTCCAAGTTCATTAGTTGCTAAAGATTTAGCCTCACTGCTTGTCAATGGATCATTATCACTATCAGATACTTGAAGTAGAGCCTCCCGAATATTTGCACACTGAAACCTGATGGCTTTAACACTTTCAACACGACTCTCCCAACGAGTAGCTGAAACTGACTTGAGAGTTAATCCTGTTATGTTATCTTTCAGAATTTGCCATTTCTTAGTGGAATTAGCAAAAATTGTGTAGATGCGTTGGATGATCCCAAAAAAATCTTTAGCTTTACCACAAGTCTTGGCCATATCACAAAGTGTTAAATTAAGGCTATGGCAACCACAAGCAGAATAGAAAGCTCTAGGATTTATATCCAAAAGTCTCTTTTGTACCCCTTGATGTTTTCCTTTCATATTTGATCCATTATCATAACCTTGTCCTCTCACATTATCTATATCAAGACCAAGATGCTTTAGTTCTTCCTCTAGCACATCAAAAAGTCCTTGCCCTGTTGTATCATTTACCTCCAAGAATCCTATGAAAGATTCCTCAATGCGAACAGGATATGAAGATGAATCCACATATCTTATAATTAAAGACATTTGTTCTTGATGACTTACATCAGGGGTACAATCAAGTATGACAGAGAAGTACTTTGCATGCTTTATTTTCTTAATTATTTCAGACTTAATAGCAGAACCAAGCAAATGTATCAACTCGTTTTGAACCGTAGGACCAAGATAATGAACCTGAGTTTCATCATTTGTAATGCGACGAACATGCTCCTGAATAACTGGATCAAATTCAGCCAACATTTCTACCAAACCCAAAAAATTCCCATTGCTATCTTCATATAGTTTGCTATTATGACCACGAAATGCTAGATTATGTTTGGCAAGAAATCTTACAATGGCAACTATTCTGAACAGAACTTTTCTCCAATGCTCCTTCTCTTTCTCAAGTTGTCGCTGAGCAGCTTTATCAATAGTTTGATCCTTTTGCAATCTATTACGCAACTCGTACCAAGTGCTCATATTCAGAACATGATCTGCACTTGTTTCATGCTCTCTAAGCCTTTCACTAAGATGTGTCCAATCATTAAACCCAGCATTTATGTCTTAGATGGGATTATGGGAAATTGGGAATTTAACGGGCACTAGGGTAGCCGGTAGGCCGGCACTCAGGAGGATAGCAGGCAGAGGCGTCTCGCCGTCTCGGGGCGTAGGGCGCAGCCGTGCAGCGCCGGCAGCGGCGCAGGCCACTGGCCAGAGACGACGCGCCAATGCGGTGGTCACGCGGTCGCGGGCTACAGGAGTCAGGATCGGCCGATCGCGATCGGGAATCAGAACCGGCGAGGCGAACCGCGAGTCCGCGAGGCGCGAGCGGCCGAGCGCGTCGTGAGTCGTGACTCCTGGCTCGAAGCCTCGAAGGAAAAGGAGCAGCGAGCAGGCCGTTTTGGGCCTGTTTACATTGCTTGAGCTGTATTACTTTGTTGAATAAAACCTTTTATGCGTGTGTGTATATATATGAACCTTAATTAAACTTGGGGGCCCCTTGATTTTTGGGGCCCTGTGCGGTCGCACAGCCCGCACGGGCCCAAAAACGCCCCTGTATAAGTCCAACCTATATTTTTATGTTTGTCGACTATGGATGTTTGTGGTTGTATGCGATTTGAATTATGGATGTGTCGGTGAGCTTTGAGGTATAAAACATGTGTATTGTTGAAATCTGTATTTTTCTACTTGTTTTTACAAGGGTATGACTAGCAAAACCTAAGGCTAGCCAATTTTTAGGAGTAATTTTTTTTTCTCCGCAGAAACTTATCGTTGGCGGGTTGGGTATTGCATTGATATAAACTTTCACTAGCGGTTTGTATAACGAACTGTTAATGATAAGTCTCCCATCACTAACGATTGTTGTAAAGAACCGCTAGTGATACAACAAACCGCTAACGATAAATCAGCCATCACTATCGGTTAGTACAAAGAATCGCTAGCATGGATTTAAATAGCGCGCTATAGCTCCGCTATAGCGTTTGGGAGACACTGGCGCTACGCTTTTGACCATTTTGACGCTATTGACGCTAAGACCGCTATAGCGCGAAATAGCGCGCTAAACCGCGCCGCGAACAGGCCAATTTAGCGTCGCTATAGCACTTTGGGCCAAAATTTGGTGCAGAGCTAAATTCAGCTGCTGGCGGCCCAAATCCACACAATATACGGCCCAAGTCCATCTCGGTTGAAGATGAAGATTGAGTCCATCTACTGCTTGACTCCATCTCCTACTGAGTTTGAGTGTTCTGTGTTTGTGTGCTGTACTGTTGTTACAGTGTTAGTGTGTTATTGTTACCTGTTGCTATGGTGGGCTGTTTGTGTGCTGTACGCCTGTACTGCTGTTACCTGTTGTCTTGTTGTTGGACTTGTTAAGTACTTAAGTTGTTAGGCTGTTAGACTAATATGCAGGAGAGCTGCAGAACTAATTTTTGTTGGCTTGTTGGATTTAAATAGCTGCTGTGATTCCCTGCATTTTGCATGTTTTTTTTGGAAAAACGCTAAATGTCTAGCGTCGCTATAGCACGTCTTAGCGTTTCTGGGCGGCCTTCGCTAAAGTGTTTAGCGCGCTATTTAAAACACTGATCGCTAGTGTCATACTTATCATAACTAGCCGTTGGTACATGAACAGATAATGATGGTGTGTATCACCGGATAATTCTCAATAATCATTGTCACATAATCATTGGTGGTTCGAAAACCATTGGTGAGAGCTTATTTATTCAGCCAGCTTATCCATTCAGCGGTACACATAACTAATTTCAACTCAGTCAGCTTATTCATTCAGCTCAACCACTTCGAACATGCTAGTGAGAGAAAGAGATCAAACAAGAACCAGGCACACGAATTTAAAGAAAGATATTAAGGTTTCTTGAAAAGAAAAAAAAAACATACGCGGGTTCCGGGTGAGAAGGGATCGAGACCACGGTTTGCCGTTTCCGAGTAGGGATGGACGGTGCGGGTGCCTGTCATATCATCACTCGTTTGGCTCCTGTAGTACTCCTCTTCTGCAGGTTAATCACTCGCTAAGCTAAAGGACGATAAGATCGTTTTTTCTTTGTTTCTTTGCTAGGCTAGCTACTGTCCATTTGGGGGCTAGTCTATCGTTTTGTGTGGACCACCTGGTCGGTGATGGATCTCGCTTCTTTCGACGAATCTACCACAAGACTGTCCACCACTGCTGCCTTATCCGGCTCACGAATCCGAAGAGGAAGAGCGAATTGAAGATTAAAATATACATGCAGTCAAATTAACTTTGATTTGAAACCTTTGCTATACCTCTCTATATATGCTATGTGTAGATATATCTATAAAATTATTCGTAAGTATGGTGTTATTACTTTAATGAGTCCTATGTGCAAGTAAATTGAAATAGTAATGTTAGTGCAGGTCTAAATGTACATTTTTTTTTTACCATGTCAATGAAAGAGATAGTAGTTTAATTTCTTTAAGAAGGGGGAATGACTAGTCAAATTATTCAAAGCCTGTGTGGCCCACGGGGTATTCTAGTTCAAATAAGGTCACGTTGGTAAATGCAGCATGAAGCAGCATTCTTCACAATACTTGCAGCGCACACTTTGCCTGAGCTGTTTAGAATGGCTGGGCTGAATGAAATAAACAGGTTAAAGTGAAGTGGGTTAAATGTTATGTTGGACTTCATAGTTCTTGAATCTGTTTTCCGAAGCTAATCCTCTTCGTTTAGGTCATTTTTAAGAGCTTTAAGGTGATTATATGAAAATTGCTTATTATCGAGACCGACCTCCTCCTGTTCTTAACCATAAGTCACATTTTTTTATCCATAACATCACACAAATCCAATATCCACAATACTCGACATAAATGTTATTATATCTTATCTTACTATTAGAAAAGCCTAGTGCGGTGAGTGATGGGAGATGCGTCATTTCATTAAAAATGTCCATCGTATGTCAAACCATAAAAATTTTCATCATCACTAAAAATTACCCATCATACGTAGTCCAATAAAATCACTCTCCAGTACTAGTGAAATAATCTACCTTATGGCATTGCCATACGGCATAGGCACGCAAGGATCATGGTTGGCGTGTGACCATAACCTTGGGTGACCAGTATGTTATGGTGTTGGGGAGTAGTACCTATAATCATTGCCCCACGGATGTAGACAAGAGCTGAACTGCATTATCAAATATTGTGTCTCCGGTGTCGTTTTAAGATCGCATCTCATTAATTTCTAACAAGAGGTATCAGAGCGAGGTTGGTGATACGGATGACCATGGTGGAGGTGCTAGGATGCATACACGTGGTAGTGCAAGGTGGAGCATGGAGAAGACAACGCGGGACGACGGTGGTAGCTTCAACAGTCGTGATCAAATCGGCTGCCAGACATGGCGCGGGACTAGATAGATCGGGGCAGGAGGGGCATTGCGGCTTTGGGGATGCTTTTGAACGACATTGTGTGTGGTCATCATGTCGATGATGTATGGCCAAGGGTGTGGCATGATTGTGCATGCATACAATGGCGTGTGGATAGCGCATATGAAGACAGTGAGTATGAGGCCACGTCAGACTCGTCAGGCGACTCGGTGTGAGCTACAAAGGCAACAGCCAGAGTTCGGATGCATGAGTTCACACATGACGTTGCAACAACTTCATGATGATGAAGAATATATTCACCAAATTGGAGTTTTGTTAGAGTTGGTGTCGAATATGTGTACTAGTAGGGTTACAATTAAACTCTGGGTTGTAATAGACAGGGTAGGTTAGGTTCACACGTGATGTTGCAACAACTTCATGATGGTGAAGAATATATTCACCAATTCGGGGTTTATTAGAGTTGGTGTCGAATACGTGTACGAGTAGGGTTACAATTGGGCTCTGAGTTGTAATAGACAAGATGGGTTACAGTTAGAGTCAAACTATGTATCATGGCCCCTATGTAAAGGAGGCACCCCTGATGTAACCCACAATGACAAACACAATAGTAGTGTAGGCACGCAATTATCGTGGCCAGCCACAGGCTATGACCTCGGGCTGTCAGTATGTTGCAGTGTTGGGGAGGTACGCCTATAATTATTACCCCACAGACGTAGGCAACAGTTGAACTACGTCACCGCATATCGTGCCTCCGGTGTTGTTACTACAAGACCACGTCTCATCAATTTCTAACACCAATGAAATCACCAACCATAAAATCCCACTCGAGCACTCACCCCTCCACTACCTTCTCCTCTCATGTAGACCTGATCAAATCCCGAGCCGGGCCGGGCTTGGAAAATCTCGGTCCCTCGGGACCAAGCCCGAGCCCGACCCGAAGCCCGAAAGCCCGTCCCAAAATTCGGAAGCCTAGCTCGGCCAAGGCTAATTTCACACTTTTATCGGGCCCGAGCCCGGCCCGGCCCGGCCCGGTGCACTGGTCGGGCCCGTGCCGGGTCGGGCTTTTTCGGGACAGGTCTGGTCGGGCTGCCCATGAGCAGGTCTACTCTCATGCATGGTAGCTAACACCACACTGTTACCAGTCCTCTCTTGTTTGGGCATCACCTTCTCTTCCCACCATCAAAACCATCATCCCTTTGGTTCACTCTCCTCTGAGTTCTTGCCAACATCGCAATCAAGCTTTTTTTAGAATTGTTTTAGCTCAATTATGGTCTTGTTTGTTTCAGCTTAAATTAAATTAAATGAAAATTTGTTATTTTTGTATAAGCCAAATGATGTAATACTTTGTAGTCATTTTTGTGGTGTTTTAAATAGTTCTTCTTAAAGTTTGTAAAATATTTTTTAATAATTTTTTGAACTCTTTAAGACGTCTTTCGAGGGATCACAACTTTATTTGGGAATAATAAAAAAATCCCTTGAATTTGTGCTATGCACACATGTTACATGTTATGAATCATATGTTGCAACGCACGGGCATGCTAGTACGCAATTTCAAATATATAAATAAACGCAAAATGGCTGGTTGGCACCTCCGCGACCGCGAGGGCAAGATCAGAATCCATGACAGGTTCATTTCAAAACGTACTTAAATTGATTACAAGAAGATATTTTCAATGCGGGATTGATAATTTAAATGGTCGAGATCGAGTCGCTCAAAAGTCAATGAGGCAGCATGGAGAACGTGAATTTTTAGGCACAGTACGGTGCAGTACTGTAAGCGCTGCGTGCGTGCGCGTACGTTCGTACACACCCACACCGACCATGACCCCTGCGCCCCTGCTGCCTGGAGTTTTACCAGGAAGCATCGATCGCGAATTCGCGATTGATTTGGCTGGCGTTGAAGCTAGCGCGCCATGCTCAAACAACAAACAGGTTGCGCGCCGTCTCAGACCATCCACAGCCGTTTCCCTTCCTCCGTAGAGAGTTTAGTTTCCCTCCAACGCTTCAACGAATTTCTTTCAATGTTCTCTTTCGAAAAGAGTTCTCTCTTCCATTTTCTTTGAAAAAAAATTACACTTTATACATTCTATATATCTCATGGAGTCGGCATTGCTAGAGTGGTGGTGATCACAATTGGTCGGTTGCTTTGTCTTGTTGACCACCGACGTTGTTATGTTGTTGGATAATCGGGGGTGGATGGATGTGGTAGTGTTGCTTCTGCATATAGTTGGCTGTGTGTTCGGCTTTAGGTCGTGTTAGCAGCGTCGCGCTACGGTGTGGTTTGTTATTTCTCCAATTTTCTTGCATTTACTTCTTCTTGAATAACTTGGTAGAGCTCACGTTTGTGGGAGCTGGCAAGAGCAAATTTCAATGGTGTAACATAAGCCTCACATCTTTTAAACTTATACGCTCTGCGGCCTCTTTACGCCTAGGACTTTTTTTTTGTATTTGTACCTTTACTTTTGAATAGAAGACAACTCTCCCATCTTTTACTAAAAAATGGTAGAGTTATTTGTTGAAAATAAAAAAGGGCATGACTCCTCATCAGTCGACTGAAAATAGAGCAATTTCAGTCGATAATTTTTACATTAGTCAATAACTAAATTTACACATAGTTTAATATTGTAAAAATGGTGCAACAATCAACTAGATGATATTTTTTAGTTGTTACAAGTTCATTCAAAAAGAAAAAAAATACATAGGAGGCTACCTATAGAACCAAAGGTATATGCCAAAATAGTACATAAACCTTTTTACAATTAAATTGTATTTTTTTACAACATCGAACCATATGTAAATTTAGTTATTTACTAGTGTAAAAACATTGACTGAGATTTTATCTATTTTCACGCGACTGAAATGAACAATTTCGAAATTAAAATATGGTGAAAAATATAGAGAATGAAAATTCATTGAACGGAAAAAAAAGGTTGGAGATGAGTATATGTCTCTCTTTCTTTCGTTATTTTGTTAAATATGTTGTCGGGGGCTCGGGGCACAGGCAGCTGCCGTAATTGGATGGCGACCAGCTTTGCCCAGCCGTTCTCAAAGAGAAAAAAAAATAAAAAATAAACTTTGACCAGCCGGCTCCCGGACGGAGACGGGGCGAGATGACGTCACGAGGGTGATGCGCCCGCTCACGCGCACGACCCCGCCGAATTCTGTGTGGGTTGCGGCCGCGCGTCGGTCGCCCTCCGCGTCCTCGTCTCTTCCTGCTGGAGGCCGATTAAACTAAAGAAGGTGGGCAAATGGGAAGTTCAGACTCAAGTGTTACTTAGAGGTGTGTTGGGTTGTTTGGTTGGAGGATATTAGAATTTGATGAGGCGGAGATATTATCCTGGGGAGCTTAGAGGATGATGGAAACTCCTAGCTATATAGCTAGCCCATGGTAAATTAAGGGAGAGAATGATATATATAGTTTAGACAGGGAAGTACATCTAAAATATACATCTATTAATTGCTATATCGCAAATTAAACCCGTGTGCCAAAAAAGAAAAATAAAAATTACTCCCTAGCTCTTATATAATTCTCGCCCTATACTCCCTCCGTATCATAAAAACATGATATTTTGGACAACGACAAAATCTTCGAAATATAACTTTGATTACAAATTACCATTATAATTTCAACTTTGCTTAAAGGCAGGCGGCTACGCCTCGCCCGCGCCTCGCCGACGGCTAGGCCCGAGGGGCACGCGTGCGAGGGCAGTCGCCAGCCCTATAGCCGCTCCCTTTAATTTATTTATAAAATATACAAAAATATGATATTATGAAAAATGTTTACTGTTTACGGTAGAGAAGGAGTATCGAACAATAGATCGAATTCAAAAAAAAACGACTTTCCGTGCCTCCTCTTCCCAATGAAAATGCCCTATCCTAATCCGTCGTCTTACCCTCCCGATGAATGCCAATTACAAGACATGAGAATAATTACTATTTCCTCCCATCACGAAAAGTTACTGTTTTCGGAATTCAACACCATACCCAATAATTTCAATATAATCATATTACAATTATGAAATTCATTGAGGCAAATCTATAATTATTAATTACTTACCGTTTAAATATTTTTAAAAACAAACTTTAAAAGAAACCGGCGCAGTCAATGTTTCCGAAGTTCCACATCATAAACCCTAAAATCATAACTCTTAGAGCATCCCCAGCAGAGCCCGTATATTACTGTAGGCGGGGGAGGGGGGATTCAAACCGGCGCAAACTGCGGGCGGGCGGGCTGCTTTTCCCTGATGCCGGCGCATGATGGTGGGCATGCTGCACATGCTCTTAGTGATCGAACAGTGGCTTTGGCTCCAGCCGCATATTCATCTTTGTAGCATGCAGTCTTAATTACTACTCCCTCCGCCCCAAAATATAAGGTCTATAAGTTTTTTACACGGTCTCTAATGTAGAACTTTGATCATTAATTTTTTTCATAATATACATAATATATCATCAATAACTACAAAATTAACATCATGTGAAAGTACTTTTAAATACTAATTCAACTATATGACATGCATAACACGAAGCATATATGTTTTTAGCTTAATTAACAGTCAAAAGTTTTAAATGTTGACTTTTTCGAATTCATACAAGCCTTATATTTTGGGACGGAGGGAGTAATACAAGACGCATCGTGCATCATACATGCATACAGTGTGTCCGATACGATCAATCATCATTTCCATTTGGAATATAAGAGCATGTACAATGGTTGAGATAACAACTGTCTCTAACCATTGCCTTGTCATTTATTAATAGTATTAGAGACAACTTATACAATGATAGAGATGGTCGCACGATTTTTTAGACAACTTACTCACACACAAAATTTCTTAATTCTCGTGTAGAGTCGACTCTTGCATTGGAGACGGCTCAAATTTCTATGCACACACTTTCTCCTCCACATAATCATCCATCTTACATGGCAAGCCTTATAGAAATTTAGAGACGGTTGACATGTAGAGCATGTACAATGGTTGAGATAGCAGTTGTCTCTAACTATTGCCATGTCATTTAGAGACAACACTATAGATAACATATACAATGGTAGAGATGGCTGCACGTTTTTATAGGTAATTTGCTCACATACAAAGTTTCTTAATTCTCGTTGTCGGTGAAAACGTCACCAGACAAGATCCCTCCGAGAGATTACGGAATTTGTTCGGCCAGGGGGTATCCGCACTGCTCACTCCGGTTTCTTGCTGCCCTAAGGGGACTCGAAGACTTTTTACCCATGTTCGGACCCCCGATCTGGGTAATAGTCCTACTCCTACTTGTTCTTGATTAGCTCTCGCGGAGCAAGCTTGTACAGTACAGACCGTGGGAGCCTAGAACCGAATATGGGAGAACTGATCTCTGTCCCCCCTCTCTCCACTCGGTGCCCCTTTTATACCTCAAGAGACCAGCCCGAGAGAGAGAGAGAGAGATACATTAAATGGTCCTGACACTTTATGCCCACTTGCCACGGGCTGACGATGGCAGCTTCGACTCCCTCCTGCCAACTGCCGAATCGGACGGGACGTGGGAGGCGCCTGACACGAGCGCCCCTCCGCTCTGACTCGACACAGTGACGGAATGACCGCTACAGTGCGCCTGACAAGGCTACAGCGCAAGTAATCATCCCTTTCAGTCTCGCACGCCTAAATCCTTGCATTTAATGCCGCTGATACGCTGAACGGAGAGGGAACCTTCGCGGGGAAGCTTTCTCCTACTCCCTGTGAGTCTGCCAAGCGGGACCCTCCACCCGCCAGCCTGGTAAAGTGCTTCGTTCCTTGCTCGTTGAACAGACACAATGTGGACGCATGGTATGCTCGCCGAGCTGCCACGCGTCGTGCTCTTCGTGGAGTGCATACCCCGGTGCACGGTGCACCGACAGTAGCCCCGGGCCCACTTCGAGATGCGAAACGCCGGCGCGGGAAAACAAAAAGACCTGCGCCGGCGGAGGGCGAATCTTGGGGGGCCCATCACTTTCTCCACTTGATTGCGCCCGTATTGGAAACCGCTGTCGCCGCCAGCGAGAATCGAGGAAGTAGGGGAACCGGCGGCTCGTGGGAACACCACGTAATTGGAAGTGGGAAAGGAACCGCCACCGCGCGCGGGGCGCCTATAAAAGAGGGGACTTAGCCTTTTTTTGGCCTTTCACGCCCGCTCCAGCTTCGTACACTCCAGCATATCTCTTCTTCTTCTTCGCTTCCGGTGTTAAAGACTTTCGCCACGCCGCCGCCCCGTCGCCCACCGCCGTGCCGCCGCACGCCTTCTCCTCCTCCCATGGCCGGTCCCTTGCCGGCGTCGATGCAAGACAAGGAGGGAGTCCGGATCCTCCAGAACCTCGCGCCGGCCGGAATCCTGCGGCTTCGGACAGGCACCTGTCGGGGATGGAATTACGGCCCATTGCCATGGCCCACTCCCTGACGGCCCAATCGAACAGCCTACCAGGGCCCAGCTCCCTGGAAGGTTCTATCTGGCCCATATGCATCCTACCGAACAGCTTCTTGGCTGGCACGGTGCGTAACGGCCTAGGATTCCTGTTTGGGTCCTACTCGAACAAGAGTTCTGCACGACTACGTGAAGAACCGGACGTTGGTTTCCCGGATTGGACTAGGAGTCGTGATCCCCAAGACTAGGAGTATACCTTATCTACCGTAGGATGTATTTGGCATGGTACGAGTTTGTTACGTGTTCGTAGTTAGCCCGGCCTGATATTCCTCGGTAGGTCGGTTTGTTTACACTATATAAACAGGGCCCTTACGGCGTTTAGGGGACCCTGGCCAAGAGATTTCGCATTGTCACATACTACTC
>SPJY01000289.1:1472930-1500068 GCA_005191435.1 Raddia distichophylla
CGGTAAGAACAATTACTTCCTCTTACTTCCAGTTATACAAATGAATTACCGCAAAGGGTATTTGAAAATATGGTTACTACTGATTACTTCTAATAAAGAACATTGTACGTAGAAAATTGAATGACTGATTTAGCACAAGCACAAGGCGTGCATCATGTTTACTTCAGATTACTAGCTGATAAAAGAATGGACTACCGATCATCATATGCACTGCATGTTGTAAAAAAATCATTGAATCAAAGAATCTGTGGGGGTGGATTGGAAGTGCGCGTGGTGGAGAAGGAGGCGGCGCCGATCTCGAGGCACGGGCGGCGTCGGCCGTGCGCAGCGTCGTGGGAGTAGGGGGCGGAGCGCCACCTTGCGCGGAAGAGGAAGGGGAGCCCGGGGGCGGAGCGCCACCTTGCGCGGCGTCGGCGTCGGGGGCGGCGCGGTCGGGGAGGATTCGGAGGTGGGAACGGCGGATCCGGCGGCGGGGCGCGCTGGACGAGGCTGCCGGCGGCGAGGCGGCGCGGCGGCGACGGCGGCGGCGCACGGCAACTCCGGCGAGCTCCCTAGGGCGCGTTTCTCCACCGATTTCAATGAAATAGGTACTCATCTGGACCATTTCGACGAGATCTACGCAATGTTGTGATCTACAAGTTGGTTTGCGCAAGACGCAGGGAGATATACCCCAAAACTTACCTCGGGCTAGGGTTGCTCTGGGGTGGATCTCAAGTTGTGGTTCTGAGGGGAGGGTCTTGGGGTCCTTATATACTGCTTTGGTCGACCATGGGCAGGCCTCCAATAGGTAGAACTTGAATTGGGCTCCAATTCTACTCCTAATAGGTTTAGAACTCTCCTATTTTTGGTATTTTTGCAAATAAACGAAATTGGACTTGGGCTTCTGGATCTAGGCAGGTTTAGGCCTCAAATATGTCTCCACCAAGTTTGGGCTTGGGTCTAGCACGTTTGGTCGTCAATTCATTGGGCCGACGAACTCCCGGCAGACCGGCGTCGCACTGCGGAAACACAGGCTCACCTTGGGCTTTGGTCTTGAAATTTGGAGGGTAGCTAATTTATGGCATTTAGGATTTTTGGGGATTTTTCCAGAATTTTTCAAAAAGGTATTCTAGGGTTTTGGCTTAAACCTTAGTTTAAATTAATTAAAATAGGGTTTCGTATATAACAATTCCCTTTTAATCTACTTTTGGATTTTCGAAAATACAAGTGACATACGACAAAATAGAGGATGTCACATTCCACGAGCCCATGGAACTCGTGGGCAGGTTCATCAGCCACGACCTGGCCCCACCGGTCAGGACCGTGGGGAAGTAGTTGGCCATGACTTTTTCGGAGTCCCTAGCCACCTGCACCATCGTAGTGAAGATCTACAGGAACTCCTGAGGGTTGGTGGTGCCGTCGTACTTCTCGATGGCGGCTGGGCGAAACCTGCTGGGCCACATGACCCGACGCAGGTCCTTCGTGAAAGCCCTGTACCCGGCCCCGTACGCGGGGCGGACACGTTCTCCTCCTTCTCGGCTTGAGGATCGCCAAGAACCGGAAGAGGTGGAATCCTCATGGTGGTCATGGTCGTCGGGGTCTGCACGGTCACTGCTCCTGTGGCCCTCCATGTCCCCACGGTCCCCCCTATCTTTACGGGACGAGGGAGGAACCGGGGTCGCCGCAGACGCAACCACCTTTTTCTTGCCCTTTCAGCTCCTCGTCCGGCGGTCCTCGCAAAAGGGGGAAGACGAGCGAGAGGCATACGACCACGACGCGGTCGCCCCCTAACCACTCGAAGCTTCCACCCCTTCCGTGGCCGCGCCCACCAGTTGGACGAGGTCCCTTAGCCAGGGGGCCACCGGGGAACCTCCGTCACTAGGAGAGGAGGGTGAGCCAGCAGGGCTCGCACTGCGTAGAGGTTCTGGGCGGGCGTCGCCTGCTCCAGGGGCAGGCGTCGCCTCACCCTGCCCATTCCCACCGTCCCCTGAGGAGCACGACATGGAATGGTTATGTATAATGTTGGAATAAATGTTTTGGAGGATCCCAAGTTGGATGCTACACGTCGTTACAAGCTTCTTTCGCATAGGGCAAATTTATTGACCTCTCGGGTAGTTGTAATGGAAGACCTATCATTACAATTTGACATTGTTCTAGGTTCCTTTGAGAAACAGGTGGAAGAAAGACTCAATTAACGTGAGGATAATAATAATACTCAGCTTGATATTCATCCTATTGTGCAAGAGGGAATGTCAGAAGCAGTTGGCCTAAAGAAAAAAGAAACAAGAAAAGGAGGATGGAAAAGAAAGAAGTGTTGGGCTGAAAAGTACATGTAATGATCATGTTAGGCCTTTTGTATATCCAGCAAAAGCATGTCTTGCTGGTCTATAATTTTTGTATATGATGATGATGACCAAAAACAATGCAATCCTCTTGCTGGTCTATATTTTGTATATCTTGATGATTGATGATGACCAGAAACAATGCAATTCACTTGCTGGTCTTATATTTGTTTATGATGTCCTGCTGGACTACACAAGCATGTGCATTTCCTTTTTATATTGTCCTGCTGGACTACATAAGCATTACCATATAGTATGGCAATGAGAATTACAATGAGACAAATTTCAACGTATAGTGCCCTCATCCAGTGAGACAAATCTCAGGTTACATTGATAAACCATTCAAATTTTATTTACAATATGCATTTACATTGAGCACAACCATTTCAGCTGCAATCTGAATAGAATCCGAATATAAACATTGAGCACTTACAAACTGCAGTTGCAAGCTGCATAAACATTGAGCATTTACATTGACTTACAATCTGCATTTACATTGAGTACCATCTGCATCAAATCCTTAAAGCTCACATACAACCATTGCCACATTCATGGAAAATCATACACATCACAACACCAGAGCTAATGGTGGTGAGGAGCTTGGTTAGGGCTTGTCGTTAACACACAGGAGCACCAGAGCACAGCACAACTACTACCCAGCCACCAGCGCACGTTGTAGAATTTCGATGGAGCCCACCGGGGCCTCCTCCTCATTATCGCCGGTGGCGGCAGTGGGGACAAGGCGGAGGTTCTCCAATGCTGCGAAGCCGCCGCCTTCAACCAGCCGGAGCCGCCGGCTTCGCTCGCCATCTCACCCTCAGGAGGCCGAAGGCGCCGCCTTCAACCAGCCGTTGCTGCTTTTGCCTGCTATCTCGCCGTCGCCCGATTGGGAATCCTCGAGATGGGGATTGGGGAGGAAGGGAAGGGGGAAAGAGAGCGCCAGATGGGGACGCACTGGGTGAGAGAGCGATTTGTGAGAGGAAGATGGAGCTACGGTCAGATCTTCAATGAACAGCTGGATTTTAATTTATTGCCCTCAGCCATAAGTAGCCTTACTGCCGAGGATACGCTTCCGCAGACAACACCCTTTCTCTTTTTGCTTACCTTGGGTGCATGGTGGCCTCATGCTATATTTATGAGATTGACATGAGGTCTCTCCCTCAAAACTAGCAAGATTTTAGTAAAATTTCCACCCGTAGCCTACGGGCCTTTGAGTTTGAGATTACTTGGAATTATCCTATACTTGAGTCAAATATCACAAAAGCCCAGTTGACACTAGCTCTTGAGGAATACATTCACTCCTGTATAGCGACCAGCTTGCCATTTTTGCTATATCACCAAATATAGGTACATGAAGATCACCACTATTTGTAGTGACGTACGTTCGTACGGTTACATGTGTACATGAAGATCACTGCTGGTGTAGCTAGCTAGCACTCGTCCATGCACAAGAGGCACGTCGCCTGGTGTCGGTAGTACATGCAGCCGCAGCACTTCTTCTCGCAGGGAGCTGAGCATGCTGCTACGAACAAACACACAATATTACATTGCAAAGCAAGGAAGACTGAAATTGGAGTGGTGAGCAATATACATATAGTTACTGAGTAGCCTCTTAAGATTCGTATACTGCACATGATGTAATTTCAAACATCGGTTTGCCATGTTACATAAAGGGAAGAAAAAAAAGATGTTTTGCCAACATAGATCGACAAGAGGGAGAGACAACACGTATACGCGCGTGTAGCTTTCTTTAATTATACAGCACAAAACATCACAATATATATGACTAATTTGTTGTCCATGCGTAATTTATATGTAACGTATATTTATTCATGTCACCGTCTATAGACTACCCTCGTCAAGTACTCGTGGAGTTGAAACAAAATTAAAATGCAAGGGATTGTAAGAAAAAGGGTAAAATTAGAAGATGTGGACAATAAGCACCGCTCTCAGCACGTGTATATATATTGTGGCTTTCGTTTCGGTGTGGTTATTAAATCATAAAAAAAAGTGAGAAGGTTTCGTTTCCGATGCATGAATACACACACCGTATATAATACAACGTATATATGTACCAACTTCCTGGCCGTTCATGGAGTACTCGAGCGTTGCCCGGAGATGGCTGCGCTCCGGCGAGTCGTCGAAGATGGCGAACTCGGCCGACGCGGTGGCGGCGACCAGCGCGAAGATCAGCACCACGCCGACGAGCACCTTCATGTTTGGTTGGCCTATGTATATATATTGAGAAAAATATGATAAGATTTAGTGGCTTCACGCCTGCAAGTATCATATATACACACACAAAGGAAAGTGTTTCTTTTCTAGGTAGGAATGTAGCATATTGTTCAGATTGAGATGATCTTAAAATGGCGAAAACGATAAATGGCAATGGTTAACTGCTTGTGATCATCGCTGACTCAGCTTGCCGGAGAACATGTATATATCCACATCTAGATATGTGTACATTCAATACTTCCAACAGATGTATAATTTGAAGCAATCTGCTAACTTATGCTCCCTCCGTTCCAAATTGTAATTCACTGTTGACTTTTGCATATTCTATTTGACCATTCGTCTTATTCAAAAAATATATGTAAATATTATTTATTTTTTTGTGATTTGTTTTATCATTAAACATATTTTAAGCATGATTTATATTTTTGCATGTTTGCATCAATTTTTTGAATATGACGAATGGTCAAAAAGCATGTCCAAAAGTCAACAGTGAACTACAATTTGAAACGGAGGGAGTACAAGGTACATATGTACTTATACGTATGTACGTACAAACATACACGCACACACATACACATACACTCGATCAATCCATTGCATTTGATCGTCGGAGCATCTCTAATGGGACAACTCACCATGCTATAAGGAGTCCACCTCATATTTTTGCTTATGTGGAGGAGAGAAAGAGAGGAGAAAGATGAAGTCTAGCTCTTAATCAAGTGTCAGTTTATAGTGAATTACAATGTGCATTGCACCTATTACATATGGTCCCATATTAATTTTAATAGTCAACACTATAGCTAATCTATTGGAGGGATTATCTACAAGCTATCTATAGATGACAAATAGCTTTCTTATAGCTATAGTAGTTCAGTTGGCTCTACCATTGGAGATGCTCCCAGAGATGTGGTTCACAAATTTAGGCCTCATTTGTTTCGGTTGAAAGTTGCTGAAACTTTTAATTTGAAAAGTTATGACACTTGAAACACGTTTTAATTACCACAAGTAGAATGATCGTTGTGGATGAGGTCATAAATTTAATATAGCAGGAGGAAACTTTAATGGTGCTAGCTATCCTTTGGTCTTTATCCATATCTTGGCACAAAATCCTTCCATTTAGGGTATGTACAATGTTAGAACATTGCCATGTCACTTAGAGACAGCTCTATAGCATGTGCATACAATTGGTTGTCTCTAGATCTGTCTACATAGTCATTTAATAGTTGCATAGAGTTTAAAAACTGTGTTGATCAATAGATATAAATTTAAAATGAAAATTAAAAATTAAAAACAAACAATAGATAGTCAAAAATTCAAAAATAATAAATTTAATTTTTAAAATTTATATGGCAAGTGTGGTCTAGTTTTGTTCAAAAAATATCAGCAACCTATTTTTAAAATTGGTTCGTTAATTAGAGATATTAATCAAAAGATATATAAAAAGTGAATTAGAAAATAAGCCAAATGTGTTGGCTGCATGGGTACTATACTGTTGCATGCATATATGCTGTGGGAGTGCAAAACATTGGGAGAGCTGCTAGCGTCGTCTTTTGGCCAAGCGAGGGCTCCCTTCAATTCTCTCATCGTTATCTCTCTTATCCACGTCAACAAAATAAAAATAAGATGAGACCTCTTATAGAAACCCTACAAATAGCTAAAGTGGAGCATTAATTGTACATGCCCTTACCGTTGAATTGCTAGAGTGATGTATAATAATTCTGGGATCATCCTCCCGTACTGCCAAATTCAGGAAAGGGATTATGATTATATATATATTGGCAAGTGAGTGTAAAACAGTAGATTTTTCTGGCATTCAGCTTTGCTTCCATATGCGCATATATATCACTACTACACAACAACATTTCAGCACCGGTTAGTGTCGACCGGTGATTAACTGGGGGGTCACCGCCGGCAATGAATTTGTACGAGGGGACGCGGATACCTGGGGCCCATGTAGTCCACAGTTAGGAACAACCATCAATACCGGTTTTTGAACTGACACATGTCATTTGGGACTCATGCCCAAGGGCATCAACACTGGTTCAATCATCCTATACTGATATAGTGTCAGTACCGGTTGAAGGTTATGACTCGTTAGTGTACCTGAGGGGCTTATCAGAACCGGCTGGTGTGTCCAACCGATACTGATGAGTTGTGCCCTATAACTATCTACAATCGCATGGACGCACATATATAATCACAATAAATTAATGTGATAGATAATCAATCATGCACAATTTAAGTAAGAATTAATTAAATCACTTAACAGTTATTAAATAAAATACATTTGTACAATAGCTAGGTAGCTAGCCTATATTGTTTGAAGTACACAAACGTACATAATTCATATAATAATTAATTAAATATTGTTCCATCCTTTCTATCGGTTCATGGGGATCTTTTACGTGCATTGCTCTTGGTACCCATAGATATCGACCACGCCAATTTAGTGGTCCTTATCAAAGGGCCATACTTATTTGCAGATAATTCATGAAATTGTTTTTCAAATTTACGTGCATTGCTCTTGGATTTCTTTCACTCACGTTGTCACGAGTTTCAAACCTTGTTGGTCATTTGCAGCATGTAGTCAACGCGTCTGATTTAGGTGCTCATAGGCTCACATATACATAGTAGCTGGATAAATTGTTGCCCGGTGGCTATCTGAGACACTGTGGTGAAAAAACTTAGAAAGCGTAAAATGGATGCATGAAAAGTTAATGTTGCAACTGCAAATTCCTTCTTAAATTCGTCCCTGTTTTTTCTCACGAAACCATGCGAATGCACTACACATGTGATTACATACAAATTGTACTTAATTAGAGTTTGCTTCAAATGGAAGGAAATAGAATTAGCACAATAATGAAAGGAAAGATACCAATTGAACATGTCAATCAAGTTTTGCTACTTTTCTACTGGTCTCCTATGCGAGTCCATAATTGTGATCAGATCTAGCTTGATAATAAGACGAATCCAGTAAAAACCTATAAATATATATGTCAAAATATGTAATTAATTAGTTCTAACATTGTGTTACCAATAAAGAATAAAACGAGGTGGTACGAAAACACATACTCAATCGTCGTGGATCTCCATCGTGACCCGTCGGCCCACACGTTTCTCCCTATATAAACCTTTGCCGCCGTCAGGAGTCGCAAAGACGAAAAACAAAACCCTAGGTTTTGCCACATCCATCTGTTGTGCTGTCGCAATCAGGCTTCCCGATCCCGTGTGTTGGCGTGCACCGTCGAACGGGAAAGTAGGTCTTCGGAACCGCACTGTCCTTGCGTTGCTGCACTAGGAGAGGGCAAAAAAGGATTTAGTGCGACTGTTCGACTTCACCGTGCGCTTCTCCGATTAGATTCGCTACGATGTCTTCACCGGCGCATGTCACCGACGACAACAACTCCAACCCAACCGTGTTGTCGATAACTCCGGCAGCGGAAACGTCTCCCCAATGTCAACACCAGTGCCACGCGCGTCCAGTTCAGTGGCCAGGATACAACGTACATATTTCTCGTCATTGTGCTTGCGAGTATATAAGAGGGAGATACATGTGCTGCTCGTGCATGTATATCTACGATATGCTCTTGTTTACCGTCGTTTGTTTATCAGATCTATTTCATGTTATACCACTGGATTAATATATAACTAAAAGTGTTAATGATGAGGACATACCCAAGGATACGGCCGCTGCCCCTACATCCTTTTCGACAACGTCATCTTTATCGCCCGCGATCAACGCGGCGACATCTTCGTCACCGATGGGCCTTAATCCTAAAGCACAGCCTTTCACGCCTTCTGTGAAGAAGCGGCGCAACAAGTCTAGTGCACATGAGACCTCGACAAATCAAGGAAGCCCCACATAGAAACCCAAGATGCCAAAAAGCCCGGTTCGGCCATCCAGCAGTATGCCAACTTTAAACGGGCATAACTTAGGCTCCCGATATCCGTTTTCAGCGTACGACCACTCGTTGGAAAGCTTAGGAGATAAGCTTTCCAATAAATCTAGCCCCACATCAAGATTCACTCTAGAACGACAGGAAAATAGAGAACAATGTTTCGGGCTAGAAACTTAGGATGATGCGTCACCGTATTTTTGGGCCTATGGTCCATTTATCACTAGGGTTTGGTGGTGGTTGTCCCCTTGTGTGTCTCACTACCTCTGGCCCCTGCTATATGTGTAGCCGCCGGTTCTCTTCTATCCTTAGGTTTTGTTGTGTTCTGTAGACCCCTTGTGTGTCTCTCCCTGAGATTGCGCGTGTCGACTATACCGACCGATACGGTAAACAGAACCTCACCCTTGGTTTGAGATATTGGTTTGTTCCAATTGCTATCTACTTGATTCTTGCAAGTTTCTCGATTGCTCGTAGGGATTAAGATCGATCGTGTTGGACACGGTTGATAACACTCGAGTTGGTGGTATTGCGATTGCCGGTTTCTTGCCCTCGCTGGTTGGTAGTCAATTATCATGACATCTTCATCTCGCAAATCGACGTATCGTTCTCTCCAGAAGATCGGGTCGACATAGTGCACTTGAAGTGATATCAGAGCGAAGGTTGCCTAGTGAGAACATCTATCCTTAGTTTTAGATCTGTTTGTGTTCATCCTAGAGTCTAGAAAACTGCCAAAAAATAAGATTGTCGTGTGTTTACCCTTCATCCAAGCCCTGTTTAGCCTTTACTATTCCTGCAATAGTTCAATTCTTGTTGAATTTGTGTTGCATCGTCGAGTCATTGCTGGTCTTAGTGTTTGATCTTTAGAGTTTCGAGTTCGAGTCATGTTTTTGTCACAGCGTTCATCGTGTCTTATTTGTAGCTGTCCTGCTATATCCCACCCGATCATATCTTCCCAAAAATAGCGGATTTGTTACCTTGCAAGAGTCTCACACTTTCCACCTACCAGAACACCTTCCACATCCCCCTGACCGAGACCCACACCTCCCCCATCTCGTCCAAGCCCAAAAAGGAAACTCTCAAATTGTTTCCAATTCGTCCTCGTGTTCAATTTTATGACTGTTGCAGTAAAACAATAATAACTTTTGCATATGAACTCGGATTTGAAAGTTCTTGTGCTCATTGCAAAGATCTAGAAATTTCCTAATATCATATCCAATTTTGCCAAAGTCGAAATTAAGATTTTCAAGTTCGGCCTCTAATAGTGAGATAACTTGCCATCTTTGTTAGGCTGATTTCGTATTTACTTGTATCTAGTTCGGTGTTTTGCCCATATCTCACTCATATGAACTCGGATTTTGATGATCTTTGATGTTTTGGAAATATTAGAAGATCCTCTACAACTTTTGCATAGAAGTGTTTCTCAGATTCGAAGTGTTTGGGGTCCATAATTGTACCTTAAAGATTTTTTCTTCCGCTGTCCCATTCGAAAAGTTGAAAAAAAAGAGGCAAGTGCAAAGAAAAAGCCGCAATATAAAAACAAGAAAAGGCAAGTGCACAAAAAATCCACACTAAATAGTGAAAAATTGAGTTTTTTTGAAGTGTACTAGTTGGATTCTCGTGACGACGTCTGTGATTAGGCTCGCGTCTCTATTACGGTCTAGCCTAGGACCAACTTAGTACCGCCGTTGAACACTTATTCAACTTATATTAACTATTGTGGTTCTAGTCTTCCCTTTGCTACATACAAACACCTATCCAAGCTCTACCTCCTTCCAACCATACAGGAACAGGGACTTGTAATCGCCATGCCACTTTCAGAGTGCATCAATCTGCCACGGTTGCATTTTTTCTTTGCAGTTTGAGAATATTGTAAGAATTTGATGGAAGCTTGAGCATGAGAGTACAAATATTTGTCATCATTTAGCAGCTCATAGAAACTAATTCCCTTGTGAGTCCTTTGTTTGCTGTTCCTAACCATGGCAAGTACTTTAAATAATCATGAGAGCAATGTCGGCAGTGGGAATGAACATGAGGACCCCCTTCACACCAAAACAACGACGATGGGTCACGCACTTTGAGAGGTGTGCAATCGTCATGAGCTGGAGACCCATGTTGCTCTCAACCAGATTCGTACGCAATTGGCACCACTCAACGAACTTCAAGCACAGTTGGCACAACTTCTTCAAGGTGCTGGCCATAACAATATTGTCGCCGATCCGACTTGGGGCCAACGCGGTGCTCCACTGGCTGTCCCTCAACCTCCTGCTCCACCGGTTTCCCCTGCTCCTTTAAACAGGGTGGATCAAGAGGAGAACAATTACGCCGTCGATACTGAGGACGACTACATGGTAAATGTGTACATGACCAAGCTCATCGTCAACTCCACCACAACGGACAAGGTGTGGGTAGAAATCAGCATGCTCAAAAGGACGAAGGTGATGATTCTGTGATGATAATAAAATTTACTATGCTGCCTTTTGATGGTAAATATGCTTATCTTGATTGGGAGTTGACGGTAGATCAAAATTTTTCTTGCTATGATTTCTCTGAACGTAGGAGAGTTGAGGCTGCCACTAGTGAATTTACTGATTTTGCATTTGTTTGGTGAAAAGAACTATGTAGAGCCAATCGGGTTGTACCTACAACTTGGGATGGGTTGAAACGAGTCATTAGGGCTAGATTTGTTTCTACATACTATGCTCGTGATTTATTGAATAAAATGCAGCACTTTAATCAAGGTGATAAAAACTGTTGAAGAATATTATTAAGAATTGTAAATTGCCATGTTGCGCTGTGGGATAGAAGAGGATGAAGATGCCAAGACGGGTAGATTTTTGGGTGGGCTTAATCGAGAAATACAGGACATACTTGATTATAAAGAATACAATTCTATCACCCGTTTGTATCATCTTGCTTTCAAAGCAGAAAGGGAAGTGCAGGGTCAACGATCGACAACGAGAGGTAATTTTGGGGGCTCTTCCACTTCCAAGTCGGTCCACATTCAAACGAAGTTGACATCTTCCGCTCTGGGACGTACGGCTTCACCTGCCACTCCTACTGCCTCTGCACCGCCACAGATCCTGGAATCAAGTAAATTAGCGACAAAGCAAGCTCCGGCGAAGAGTGTTTCATCCGTTGCATCTACTGGTCGTACAAGAGAGGTACAATGTTTTCGATGCAAGGGGCATGGCCATGTGATGCAAGAGTGTCCAAACCAACGTGCTCTAATAATACGAGATAATGGTGAGTACTCTATTGCTAGTGACATTGATGAAAATGAATATACCCTTGTTGTTACTAACACTGCAGAACAAGAGAAAGTGGTTTGTGATGCTGCCACGACAGAAACATATTCAGCTTTTGTTGTCACACGTGTACTGCATGCACAACCCACATGTGAGGAGCCAAATCAACGCCATATCATCTTTCAAACAAAGTTTGTAGTCAATGAACGAGCAGTGCATGTTATTGTCGCTGGTGGAAGTTGCAACAACCTTGCTAGTGTGGACATGGTCGAGAAGCTTGGCTTGGTCACTCACTACAACAACCATACGAAATTGAATGGCTCGATTCTACTGGTAAGATTAAGGTAACAAAAACCGTTCGAGTACCTATCTCTTTTGATTCATATCATGATCATGTTATTTGGAATGTTGTACCCATGGATGCTTGTTCTTTTTTATTGGGTAGACCTTGGATATATGATATAGATGCTACACATCATGGTAGAACCAATCAGTACACTTTCTTGTTTAAGGGAAAGAAAATTATTTTAGAACCAATGACTCCTGCTGAATTACTTAATGTTGCTGCACAACATGCTAAACGAGAGCACAATACTAATGAAACTAAGATTACGAGTGTAGCTAAAGAACTACACCTACCTAAAGCACCAAGTAATAAATCTAGTCACAGATTAAAAGGTGTAGTTTTGTTAGCTACCAATGTTATTTCACATGATAATATCAATACAAATTTACAAACCTCTGTTTCTTTGCCTCCTGTTGTCAATAACATTTTGCAGGAACATGAGAAGGAGTCGAGGACGTCTCCAATTCAAGAAGGGCAGGACGATGAGGACATCCAACCCAAGAATACGATCGCTACCCCTACATCCTCTCCGATAACGTCATCTTCATCGCCCGCGATCAACGCGGCGACATCTTCGTCACCGATAGGCCTTAATCCTAAAGCCCAGCCTTTCACGCCTTCTGCGAAGAAGCGGCGCAAGAAGTCTAGGACACATGAGACCTCGACGAATCAAGGAAGCTGAAGATGCCAAAAAGCCTGGTTCGGCCATCCAGCAGCACGCCAACTTCAAACGGGCATAACCCGGGCTCCCGATATCCGTTTTCGGTGTGCGACTACTCGTTGGAAAGCTTAGGAGATAAGCTTTCCAATAGATTTGGCCCCACATCAAGATTAACTCCAGAACAACGGGAAAATACAGAACAATGTTTTGGGCCAGAAACTCACGATGCTGCATCACCATATTTTTGGGCCTATGGCCCATTTATCACTAGGGTTTGGTGGTCGCTGTCCCCTTGTGTGTCTCACTACCATCTGGCCGCTGCTATATATGTGGCCGCCGGTTCTTTTCTAATCTTAGGTTTGGTTGTGTTTGGTAGACCTTTGTGTGTCTCTCCCCGAGATTGCGTGCGTCGACTAGACCACCCGATATGGGAAACAGAACCTCACCCTTGGTTTGAGATATTGGTTTGTTCCAATTGCTATCTACTTGATTCTTACAAGTTTCTCGATTGCTCGCAGGGATTATAAGATCGATCGTGTTGGACACGGTTGATAACACTCGAGTTGGTGGTATTGCGGTTACCGGTTTCTTACCCTCGCTGGTTGGTAGCCAATTATCACAACATCTTCATCTCGCAAATTGACGTATCGTTCTCTCTAGAAGATCGAGCCGACCTAGTGCGTATCAATTAATATTTCTATCAATAAAATGGGTGGGAGGTGCTATATACGTTGACTGCATGATGACCGACGGCGCATGTGAGAAGGAATGCCACTAGAGTAGGCACATGGAGATATGGCTGGAAGCGGCGATCACCGTCAGGGTCTAACTAGGAGCGGCGACGGACGAGGTGCGGGGGAGATGAACCAATGGTAGAGCTTGCCGGAGAAGGGTGCTGGCAGCTTAGCCCATGCCATGACCGGGTTGGGTGCCGCTAGGGGACCCAGAACCCTAACAGCCACATACCCCACCCATCCACTCCACCAGCAAGTAGGAAAAGGCAGGGGCGAGACATGTATTGCTCAAACAGATACGACGAGAGGCGAGGTTGATGGAGAGGGGTGAGGTGACGGAGACAAAGGTGTGGATGGAGATGGCATAGCAGGGGACGATTGTCTGGTGGGAGAGGCAGTCGGCGGCAGGGGCAGACAGCGTGGAGGGAGAGGCAGACGGCGGCAGGCGCAAACAGCGTGGCGGGAGAGGCGGCTGGGAGATGGGCGCGATGGGAGAGGTGGCCGGTGGCGGGGGATGACAGCGCGGAGAAAGATGTGGGGGCGGAGGGAGGGCGGCGCGGCCCACACATAGGAGGCAGGACTGAAGAGAGATTAGGGTTCGAGAATCGAGAGTGAGGGGAGGACCAGACAGGTCTTGCCTCTACGTTGTTTGCACCTTGTGCACATGTAGGTTTGCGAGAATCTGAGCCATCCGGATGGAATGGAGGGTGAAGACTAGAAGTTGGCCCTATCACCAACCACCGCCACAAAAGCTTTTATATGTAAAGATCAGTGTTAAATCTGCGTATTACTAGTAGAGATCTGTGTTAAATCTGTCACTAAAAAGTTTTGATAGTTAATCAGCGGTAAATCGGTTGCTAAATTTAATGCATGCGACAAGCAAAATCAAAACGAAAGCAATCAATCCATCCATCCATCCACATATGAAAGCCCATCTTTATAATTAATCAAGCAAAAAAAAACAACATTCTACAAAATTCTTATTGTCAAGAAAACAAAGGGAGCTTCACAAAGAATGCCGATCTATCAAGTACAGATCTTATGGCAGTAGACGCACTGCGGGTAGCCCTGGTCGTCCCTGACGCACTTGCAGCACGTCTCCTGGCAGTTCGGATCACCGCACTCTGCCAAAAGGGGAAACAAGAACACACACACAGTGGAAGAGAACTAATTAAGCTACGAACTGAGCCTAGATTAGGAGCCAATAATGCTTGACACAGCCGGAGCGAAACAAGCCGGCGAACTTTTACCGACGCCGCCGCCGGGGTACGTTTTAGGAGGCGGCGCCATCATCATGACAGAGTTGCGGCTGCTGCTCATCGCCGGTGAGTCCCGGGAGGCGGACGCGGCGGCGAGCAGCGCGAGGAGGAGCAGCGGGGTGTGTGCCTTCATGTTTGCTATTTCTTTTCTCGTTCTAATTAAGATGTTGTGTGGTCGATGTATGTATATGGATGGGCAGTTACAATTTTTGGATTAGGAGGCACGATTTTGAGAGGACGAAATCGACTTGTATATATAGCAGTCAGGATGAGATCTAAGGGATTTGATCATTTGATGTGTCCCATGTTGTAAATGCGTGATTTCTTTTGGAGATCTTAGTTGATGCAAATAGGCAATCAAAATGATTTGCCCATCAATTACTGCATGGTACTTGAAATTTAATAGTTTCATGCAAGATCTGTTACAAGTGTAATACATTAGCAATAGTACACTACAAAATATTTATAGTGGCATACAAGGTTTTATGTCCTTGGAAATTGATTTTACATATGTATAGTCTCTGTGGTAAAACTATCCTCATGACGTACACATGGCAATACCTCTTGCAAAAACTGCTTATAGGGATTAAAATGCACAAGTCACACAGTTTTGGAGGCAGAATGCCAGGTCAAGAGACACATAGTTTTTGTGGTAGAATTTCTGGTTTTCAGGTCAAGAGGCACCAGACAGATACATATTATATTTATCTATATATCTATTTTGATTGAGTCAAATAAGAGACAAATAAGATTAATAGTGTCGGTTCTTGCGGTAAAATCATAAATGTGCTTATTCTATTTACCAAGGTTATGTTCTTTTGAGCTAATCTGAACGACTGAATGGTTGAAATGATTAAATTTTAAGAATTTCTTGAGGTAGTCTACAGATTTGGATCCATTTCGTTTGACTTGTTTTTAAAACGTTAGGACCTACCTTCGAAACAACGAAAAAACAGACTCAAAAAACCCAAAGCATATGACTTTTCAAAACATAGATAAGCTGTTAAGTCGTTGAGCTATTTAGCGGAAAAGAACAGTCTAAAGCTTATATACATAGACTATATGTCCCGGGTTGTAATATGAATGGACACATTACCAGGTGAAACATGTAATACTTATAAATGGCAACATATCTAGTGCAAATGACTGTTTAGTGCTAAAATGCTAATATCCAATCAGAGCCCTTAGATCTGTCATGTGCGGCTTGGATCGAGAGTGGTGGAAGCCCCCCAACACTTAAACGGTTTTGCCAAAACCCCCCTCACTTTCTCTCCTCATTGAGGTTACACCCTTGTCTTTCTAGTTCCCATCCACGATGGACTTGCCACCGCCGGTTCGTGCGGCACCGTCGGCCGCTGCGTCGAATCGTCCCCCTTCGCCCCCTTCTCTTTCGATGAAGATCACCCGGCTACTGAGCTCTTCCCTAGACGCACCGCTAGCGGTCGGTGCAGCATCACCTGCTGCTGCTCCCAGTCGTCTTTCCCCGCCTCCTCCTCTTCCGATGACAATCACCTCGCCACCGATCTCTTCCCCACCGTAGCTTCCAATCCCATCCACGATGGACGCGCCGTCGGCGGTTGGTGCAGCACCGCCGGCCACTGCTCCCACTCATCCCCTTCCTGCGGAACTGCCATGCCTGGCAGTGGCGGCCGCAGCAGCGGCTAGCCTAGTCGGCTACCCGAGGACATCGCAAAAGAGCATAAGTGCTTGGCCATTCATGGTATGGTAATATTCCATTTGACTTTTTATGTTGATGTATCTGGAGTGGATTGTTGAAAAGTAAATTGTGTTGCAGTGTGCTTCGTATGTACCTCATGTCGATGAAGCAATGAAGTCATTTGTGGGGAAAATTTTTGATGATTTGGAGGCAGCCGGAAAATTCTATATGGATTATGCACATTTAGCAGGATTTTCAGTTCGCATTGGTCCTCACATAGATGTCAAAGGTGTCAGAAAATGGCAGCGATGGTTGTGTTCAAGAGAAGGCTTCTGGTCTGAGAAGAGCAAGGAGAAGGTAGATTCAGCAAAAAGGTAACATGTTCGACGGTTAACAAGGTGCGGATGTGAAGCCATTCTAGCGGTAAAGCGGACTGAAAATAAGGTGGAGATATTTGTGGAAACACATACACATGAGCTCGTGTCACCTAGCAAGCAACACTTGATAAGATCCAATAGAAAAATGGATGAGAAGGCCAAGCGTGCCATAGTTACATGCCATAAGGGAGGCATCGGCACAAGTGGGGCATATAGATATCTTCGCATCAGTGAGGGTGGATTTGAGAATGTGGGATGCAGCCGAAGGGATTTGCAGAACTACCATAAAGCATTGAGAAGCTCTATTACATCATCAGATGCAAAAAATGTTTGTTGACAACCTCAACAAAAAGGTGAAATAAATCCTGCTTTTTATTACGACTATGTTATTGATGACAAGGGAAGGTTGGTTCATGTATTCTGGACAGATGCTACATGTAAAAAGAACTTCTCTCATTTTGAAGACCCTTCTCTCATTTGATTCAATGTATAACACCAATCATTATTGTCGGGGATAAAATCACGGCCCATTACCATGGCCCACTCCCTGACGGCCCAATCGAAACGCCTCCTAGGGCCTGGCTCCATAGAAGGTTCTATCAGGCCCATGTGCATCCTGCCGAACAGCTTCCTCGTTGGCACGGTGCGTGGTGGCCTAAGCTTCGTGTTTGAGTCCGACTCGAACAAGAGTTCTGCACGGCTACGTGAAGACCCGGACATAGTTTCCCGGATTGGAGCAGACGTCGTGATCCCCAAGAATTTGAGTATACCTTATCTACCTCGGGATGTATTTGGCATGTATATGAGTTCGTTACGACCTCGTGGTTAGCCCGGCCCGATTATCCTTCGGTAGGTCGGTTGTTCTACACTATATAAACCAGGCCCCTACGGCATGTAGAGGGCATAGAAGCCAGGATCTAGATTATACTACTTCTTGTACACCCATAATCTCGCCGAGACCTGTTCGTCTCGCCTAGTTCCTCCTTGTAACCCTTTCTCATATAAAGAAGCACTGGACGTAGGGTTATTATCTCCCTGGGAGAGGCCTGAACCAGTATAAAAACCCTGTGTCTGTTTGCTGTTCGTTGATTGCTGTTTGCCCTGCTCGGCAGTGTCTTCTATATCCCCTTCTCAAGAACCTTAGTTGACTTGGGACCGATATCCCAACCGGCGCCAGTTGGCGCCGTCCGTGGGGAGAAGGTAGATCAAGCCTGTTTGAGCATGTCGAACTCTTTCAGCGACTAGGAAACTCTTCCTGAAGGCTATGACTCAGAAGGGCAGGATTTCACATCCCCTGTCAGATCGGATCGATCCGTTCGATCTCGATCGCCTTCCAGATCTGGGACAGAACTCTCCGGCTATGTTCCGGAGATGGTCTCAGATCACACTCCCGTCATTGACGATGATTACGGAACCGACGATCTTTACACTGGTTTAGATCCCTCGGATTCCAAGACCATGTCGATCGATTCCTCCTGTGGCGACACAGTGATGACGCCGTCTGGTGCGCCACCGCGCGGCCGTCGCAGCGTCAACATGGCCGGTGCAAGAACCTCAAAGGATCATGCGCGGGCCGCGGCGGCCGAAGAGATCGAGCAGGTCAATTCTGCTCGGCGACAAGATGGGGCTGCACCGGCTGCTCGCGAACAAGAAGTTGTTCGCCGCAGTCTGGATGCCTCAATTAACCAAACCTTGGCGCAGATTCGTGATCAGCGCAAGCGACAACGACGCGACCCGCCTCGCGTACGTACGCCAAGTCCCCCGGCAGACGTTCAACCTGCTCGGGATGAATTCCCGCGTAACCGGACCTCGGTCGGGCAAAACGCGGATGCCTCAGGGATCATAGGACCCCTTGAGCAGAGTCGGGAATGACTTCAAGCGATGGCAACGGTGATCAGATCCACCAACCAGGCCAACCTCGTCCTCATGGGCGACGCTGTTGCTTCTCACCTAGAGCGACTGCCTGAATGTCTTAAGTCCATAGGTGAAGTTAACATCTCCTCCGGGCAACGCAGTCAGCCTGCTCGGAAGGACTCGGACAGCGAGCGCTCCGATCGATCGCGTGACCCTCGTCACTGTCAAAGGACGACTCGCTAAGAGCAAGATTCCCGTGGTCGACAACGCTCACCGAGTCGCCATGGTCGCCGCGACCACAGGGGCAAGCGGGCGCACAGCGATCACGGACGACCCCCTCGGGACGAGCACATTGTCGCGACCACGAGGAAGTAGCGCGGAGGACTGTCTCGGAGAGAATACCAGGCAGAATCTTCCCGTTCAACCAGAGTCCCTCCGCGCAACAGGGCCAACGTCTTTTCAAGACTAGGTTCTGTAGGAGAAGGTGGTCGGGCTTACAGTTTGGGCTGCAAGGCTTTCTCTGACGAGCTCCACGCTGTCAGGTGGCCTTCCAAGTTCAAACCTGGCCACATGGAGAGGTACAATGGGACCCAAAACCCAGAGGATTTCCTTTCCATCTATGCTACCGCCATCATGGCAGCCGGGGGTGACGAGGTAGTCATGGCTAATTACTTTCGACTGTCCTTGAAGGTGCTTGTCAACGATTGGGATATCGGTCCCAAGGCAACTAAGGTTCTTGAGAAAGGGAGATAGAAAACCTGCCCAGCAAGGCAAACAGCAATCAACGAGCAACAAGGAGACACAGGGTTTTTATCCTAGTTCAGGCCTCTCCGGGGGATAACAACCCTACGTCCAGTGCTTCCTTATATGACAAAGGATTTCAAGGTGGAACTCGGCGAGACGAACAAGTCTCGACGAGATTATGGGTGTACAGGAAGTATTGCGTGTATCTTGCGCTCAGGTCGTGCCCTCTACACGCCGTAGGGCTCGGTTTATATAGTGTTGAACAACCGACCTACCGAGGGATAATCGGGCCGGACTAACTACAAAGATGTAACGAACTCGTACATGCCAAATACATCCTGAGGTAGATAAGGTATACTCCAATTCTTGGGGATCACGACATCTGCACCAATCCAGGAAACCAACGTCCGGGTCTTCACGTAGCCGTGCAGAACTCTAGTTCGAGACGGACTCGAACGCGAAGCTTAGGCCGTTACGCACCGTACCAACCAGGAAGTTGTTCGGCAGGATGCACATGGGCCTGATAGAACCTTCTAGGGAGCTAGACCCTAGGAGGCTGTTCGATTGGGCCGTCAGGGAGCGGCGATGGCAATGGGCCGTGATTTTATCCCCGACAGCTAGCCCCCGAGACTCAAGTGGAAGGACTCACTAGAGTGGGGTCTTCCTCTTGAGACTCCAAGTCACGAAGAGGGAAATTTTCCTGCTATAAAGACGTTTAACAGGCGACCGAACAGGCCATGGTTCAGCCGAACAAGACTTGTTCGGGACCGTACAAACCCGATCAGTACTGAGCAACTCTGTTGCGTCGAACAGGTAACAACATCTGTCCGAGCAGAGCACCCAGCCTTCGGTGCAGACACCGGAAAAAGTAGCCGTTGGCAGATATCAACGGTAACTTTCGCTGCGCAGCCAGAACGGGCAACCGTTTTTACTTAGCAGTTCCAGTAAAAAACTAGCCGTTTTGTGGCAAAAAATAGTTGCAGAGCTGCTCGTCTGGGGCTATAAAGAGCACCCAAGCCGCTCGCGGCTCGCCACTTTCGCTCTCGCGCGCCATTCCTTCCCAAGCCCTTTTCTAGCAGTACATACAATCAAACAGCCACAACCCACTTCCAAAGCTGCTCGTCCAACCTGGGGATTGCTATGGCCAAATTCTCGGGCACTAGCATGACCGAGGAAGACTTGAAGACCTTGGAGGAGGAGGGGCACATCGACGCCGGCAGCTGGAGGCTGCCCGGGGAGGAGGAAACACCGAATCCGCTGGATGACGAGTTCGTCAACTTCGAGCAGTTCGCGACGTTTGGGCTTAGGTCGACGACACGCCGTACCCTCGTCCACCACTGCTCGACTCGATGGGGCCATGGTGGATGAGGTGGTTCTACACCAAGAGGAGCGCCGACAGCAAGCTCGTCTTCACCGGACAAGTGCCGGCGAAGGGAACACAGATGCCGCGGCAGGAGCCTATCGACGAGAAGTGGTATCTTACCCGGAAGATCGCCTCTCTCGTGGGCCTCAGGCTCATGGGCAGAGAGATTATCCGGGACTTCGTGGCGAACAGAATCTGTCCGCTGCGGAAGAGGTCCTACCCTTTCTACAAGATAGTAGATTGGGAAGACATCACCAGAGAAAGCTTGGTTAAGTTCCTCAAACGCTCACCCTTTCTTAGTGATTCATCCGAACAGGAACTGACGACTTCTTCTGTTCGGGCAGTGAAACCTACCGACGCATGGGAGACCGAGCAGGTCGACGCCATGCGGAAGGCTGCCAGGAAGGACAGTGAGGTCACCGGCGAGGTGGCCTACACGTGCCCGAGGAACGTGCTCGTCCGCTCTCCTGAGGTAACTTATGCAGATCCCCCATCTGAGTTGCTAGACTTGCACGATAATAACATGCTTACATTCACCTCCACACATACAGGACGAGCCGCTGATCATCGGCAGGATCGTCGACGAGCTCTCAGGATCCGAGAAGGAGGAAGCGAGGAAGGGCAAGACCAAGGTGGCCGTGAAGCCCAAGGTGGCCACCGAGTCGACGCGGAGCTCGCTGCGTCGTAGCGGCCGCCAACCGCCTCCGAAACCCTCTGCAGCGATGAAGCGCGCCGAGCAGGCCAAGCACACGCGCGGCCAGCCGAGCGGGAAACGCCCAAGTCCCTCCCTCCTCATCGCGCAAAGCGACGGGGAGGTACGAAACATGACCCTGTGGCTTAAGCGCTATGCACGGGCTCACCCGGGCCATATGGAACGACTGCAACAGATCGCCGAGCAGAGGAGGCTCGAAGTGGAAGTAGCGCGCAAGGAGGCCCTCCTTGCGCTGCGCAAAAAGAGCACTCAGCTCACCAGAGAGCTGAGCTTGTCACCGCGAATGCCCGGAGGCCAAGGCGAACAAGGAGCCGAGGACCCGCCGAACAAGAGGCGCAAGCTCCGTCACGGAGCGAAGAAGAAGGTCAAGCTTCCTACAGCGGGAACAGCAGGTATGTAATGGCGAACTTCTCCCTTTTACAAGCTACCGAACCTCGCAGGTGTTGACGCATTTCTTTTTCATCTGCTGCCCAGGAGGAGATCGCCGCCGACGGCGCAAGTGCGGCGATCGAGCGGTCTTTGCTGCCCGAGCACCTACACGGTGCGTCGCGGGCAGGGAGGCTGGCCGCCCTCAAGGACAGGCTGGCAGTGTGGGTAGTGCTTCCGCCGGGCTCCACCGACCATATCGACACGCTGAAGAGCGCGGTGGAGCGGATGGAAGCCGAAGAAGCGGGGTACGGCGCCACGAAGAGCGGAGCCAAAGTGTTGGCTCTGCCGGCTGCCCGTGGCGGGACCGAGCAGACGGTCCGGCCGAGCACTTCGTCGCAGGGGCAGCTCATCCCTTTGGCGACGGCAACTTCCGGCGAGCAGGGCGAGAAGCCTGTCGCCGGCGAGCAAGGAGATGATCGCGAGCAGGAGGCACGAGTTGCCCTGCCCGCGATCCCGCCGACGTCGCCGAGCGGAGCGACGCCGGCCTTGCCCGAGGTTACTCGGGTGGAGGAACAAGACGAAGGGCAGGAGCTCGAGGGTGAAAGACCCTCGCCCGTCGCAACTGCCCCTAGGCGGGTGCTCTCCCGCAAGGGAAAGACGCAGCGGAGAGAACACCGCGCTGCGGCTATTCCGAGCAGCCAGGGCTTTGCAACCCAAGACTTTGGAAAGCGCCTACGCCTGAACTTGAAGCAGAGGCTTCAACAGGTAAGCCAAAAACCGTAACTTGTCCGTTTAAGTTTTCAGCAGCTAAAATATAACGGACTTGTTCTTCTCTCACTCTGGTTTTGCGAAGCACCATGGAGGACTTCGAAGAAGGCGTCGCCATCGAGCGCGGCGCCATTCTGGGAGCCTTCCAGGGGCAGACCCGCACGAGGTGGCTAGGAATACTCCTGGTGAAAACTACAAGCGATATCCGTCCGCTTGCGGATTAATTTCTTTGAGCGTAAGAATCGCCAACAACCGCCGAGCAACGCTTGAGTCAGAACAAGACTCTGGCCGAGCAGCTGCGGGCCAAGACTGAAGAGGTCAAAGCCCTTCGTGCAGAGGCCCAGGAGCAGGCCAAGCACAAGACGATCAGCAAGAAGGAAGCCGAGCGCCTCCGAGCTGAAGCAAATGAAGGAATCAGAGCCCAAGGGGAAGTCCTGTTCCTCAAGTTAGAAATTGAGGAACTGAAGGAGCAGCTTGCTTCTAAGTAGTAACAGTAGGGCAGTACCCAAAAGGGCCTTGTACACTGTAAACTTTTGTTAGTGTAAATAAAGATTTATCTTTTTCCTGCAAAAAAGAGTAGCAAAAAGACAAGGACGAACAGGAAATTGAGAGCAAAGCAAAACAGCGCTAGAGAGTTTTCGGAAAAACGGTAGGGCGCCGGCCTAACTCCCAGCCCCCGTTGTGCATCTGTTCGAGAACCTAAGACTGCGAACTTGAGCAGGTGCACAAGCAAAAGAGCGACACCCTAGCCCTCGGTACGGACGATGCTTGAAGACCTATGTTTGCGAATTCATGCACGTGTGTAGAGAGATAGAGCGACACTCCCATCCTGATCGACTCACTCCATGAACTGCTCATTAACGTAAGTTAGACGATTTCGAGGGTAACCGAACAAGGAAAGTGCCTCTGCCGCGGGGGCTTACAAGAGCAGGCTTTACCGAGTGGTTGTGCCGAGCGAGGTAAGTGCCTCTGCCGCGGGGGGCGTACGAGAGCAGACTTAGCCGCAAGACGAAAAAGCCTTATTACGCAACCCTGAGCTTCGGAATTTGCTGAAGCTAGATACGGGCAGGGAAAACCTGAAGATCGCGGAGCCAAGAGTTCGCAAGATCGGGCAGCCATCAAGTGTTACCAGAGGAAAAGTAGTCTGAGAAGACAAGATGTGAAAAGGGCCGCAGGGGGCCGCGAGCATTCACTATTGATTGGATTGAACTTTACATGGCAGCCCGAGAGGTTTGGACGAACTAAGGTGCGGAGTTTGACAAAAAAGCGCAGAGCTAGAAAAACAAACAAAAGACCTACACAAAGAACTTACGAAGCTGGTCGATGTTCCAAGTGCTGGTTAGCTCTCTCCCGTCCTCCATTGCCAGACGATCAGCCACCGGGCGAGCAGTAGAAACGACCGTGAACAGGCCCTCCCATCGGGGAGTTAACTTGTTGGCATTGGACAGGTTCTGGACGCGGTGCAGAACAAGGTTGCCCACCTTCAAAACCCTTGGTCGGTCAGATTTGGCAGCGTGCCGGCAAAGATCTTGCTGGTAGCGCGCCATTCTGACTTGTGCCCGGTCGCGTGTGTCTTCGAGGAGATCGAGGTCGAGCAAGCGCTCTTGCTCTGCGTCAACCAAGTTGACCGAGCTCGTGCGAGGCGAGCCGAGTACTACCTCGGCGGGCAAGATGGCTTCTACACCGTAGACCAATTGGAAAGGAGTTTTTTCGGTTGCCCGGCTGGCCGTGGTGTGAACGGCCCTGAGGACGGAAGGAACTTCGTCGACCCAGGCTTTGTTGTGCTCGCTGAGTGCAGCGAACACACGCTGTTTGATACCCTGGACTATCTGTCCGTTAGCTCGCTCTACTGCTCCATTGCTCTGTGGATGTGCCACAGAGGCGAAGCAGACCTTGGTCCCCAGTTCAGAAGCGAGCTATTGCGAACCTATAACATAGCCGAGAAGCATGCCAGATCGAACACCAAAGGTACACTGCTCTGGATTTAATTTAATTCTGTGCCTGGTGAGATTATGGAAAGTCTCGGGCAGGTCTTTTACATGATCTGGAGCATACTTGCTCTTTACAACTATGTCGTCAACATAGACCTCCAGGTTCCTTCCGCGTTGTTCAGGGAAAGTCTTCTCCATTAAGCGTTGGAAGGTGGCACCAGCATTGCGTAGACCGAAAGACATGGTCGTATAGCAGAAAGTGCCGAAGGGGGTGAGGAAGGCAGTTTTCTCTTCATCCTCGGGGGAAATGCTTATTTGGTGATAACCGGAGTAAGCATCCAGAAAACTCAAGAGCTGGGCTTCCGCAGTCGCATCGACTAGCTGGTCTATGCGAGGCAACGGGAAATTGTTCTTGGGACAAGCTGCGTTCAAATCTGTGTGGCCGACACACATCCTTCACTTGCCGTCTTTCTTCTTTATGATCACAGGGTTGGCCAGCCACTCGGTGTGATCAACCTCGCGGATGAATCCAGTGGCGAGCAGCTTTCCAAGCTGATCCTTGATTATCCCCTGCTTGAAATCCGAAAAGCGACGAAGCTTCTGGCGAACAGGCTTTTTGTTCGACCGGACTGCCAGTTTGTGCTCGATGACCTCCTTTGGGACCCCGGGCATGTCAGACGGCTCCCAGGCAAACACGTCTGCATTAGCTCGAAGGAAGGCAATGAGCTCGATTTCCTATTTGGGGTCCAAATTGGCCCCCAAATGAACTGTCTTGGAAGGATCGTCAAGAGACAGTGGAACTTCCTTGGTCTCTCCCTCTGGCTGAAGGGTAACCTTGGGACGGGCAGACTTTGTCTGCAGCACATTGGGACCACGTAGGGGAAGTTAGTCGACCAGGGCAAGGGACTGCTCGTTGCAATCTAGAGCAGCTTTGTAGTTGCCCTTGACCGTGATCACGCCGCTAGGGCCCGGAATCTTCACGCAATGATATGCATGGTGGGACACAGCCATGAACTTACCAAGAGATGGCCGGCCCAGGATCGCGTTGTAGGCAGATGAGAAATCGACCACGTCAAACGTGATCAACTCTGTCCGGAAGTTGCTTGGGCTGCCGAAGGTAACGGGCAGAACAATCTATCCCAACGGCCGAACAGCTTCTTCCGGAATGATCCCATAGAAGGGCATTGCGACCTCTTTGAGTTTGGAACGAGTAATCTACATCTCGTCCAAAACCTTTATAGAAAGCAAGCCTAACGCACTCCCGCCATCGATCAGGACTCGCCCGACTCTGGCGTTGCTGATGGTCGGAGCGACCACCAGCGGGAGCCGCTGAGGCTTGGTGATGGGGAACGGGGTCCCGATCTTCCGACAGGTAAAGATAAGTCGATTTGGTGGAGAACTCGACGTTGACGATCCGACCTTGATCAGCACCGATCTAGGCCTGCAATCGCTACACCACCGTCTCCGTTCGTTATCAACCACGCAAGCGCACGGTCGACCTCACCACGAAGGCTAGTTCCTGCGAGCGAATCGAGAACACAAGCAAGAACGAAGAAGAAGCAATCTGAAATTGCGAATATGTATTAAGATCACGAATTTGGGGTTCCACAAACCGATGATCGGCGATACTGCGATGGCAGAAATTATCTAAGCAAAACCCGACTCTAACAATGACGGCTACAAGTCTTAATAGGCAGGAGGGGCGGCGGCTAGGGTTTGGGGCGACCCCTCCTTGCGCGAGATACACGGGCCGAAGCCCAAAATCAAGGTGACGCAGCACCGGGCAGCCCAACAGAATCTGGTCGCCTCTTGTTTCGACGATTGTGATCAACTCAGAAGGAATTTGGACGTGCGACTGGATCCGTTGGAAAGGTCTCGTCGTGGGCTTCTCCGTAATGTACTTGAACGTCCCAAACGGAGTTGATATGCATCTGCTACGTCCGTTTGAAGACAGACTGCTCCGCCGTGGCCGAACCGGACTCGAACTCGTGGTAGACTTGGTTTCCAACTTGTCTTGGCGTAGAGTTCCATCCTCGCTGATCAACACCATAATTCCTAAGTACAAGCACAACATTATTAGGTAGTAACTCGCTCTTATGGGTATTCTCTTGTGTGGTAAGGAACGAGCCCACCTGGTGGTTTAGTTGTCGCGCACGTGCCCTTGTTATTGGTCCTTGCACAGTAGATGGTGGTAAAGTGGACGCATCGGTAGGGGTGATGTCCTCATCATCTTGGGTTGCCTTGATCTCTCTAGATCTAGATCTCACAAGATGAACAAGAGAGAGACAAAGGCTAGGGTTTTGAGAGAGATGATGAACAGTACGAATTGGGCTCAAATCAGGTTGAAACAGTGTCAGCAACCTTTGGAAGGTATTAGAGACGGCTTTAAATAGGGATTCTCGAAAAGTAGCCGTTGTGCAGTAAATCCCGCATCGGATGTTCTGATGGTCCGTCGGATGTTCCGACCCGCGTCGGATGTTCCGATGGAAGTTCCGATGGACCCTTTACTGGATAGCTCTGAAAACTGGCATAGCATACATTATACGAAGTTATACGACCGAGGCAAGCGGTGAAGGGGGAAGACCTCGCCGCTCGGCTCTAAGGGAAGGCCAAAAAGCTTCTGAAACAGCTACCTACGGGTAGAACTTCCTCAGCTGCTCGACGTT
>SPJY01000289.1:1500698-1522408 GCA_005191435.1 Raddia distichophylla
ACCGATACTGATCGAACTCGACAAATTTAATTCGTACCCCGCACAAGTTGGGGTAAACAAACTCCTTGAGACCGCTGCTAAGGCCATGAACGCTTTGTTTTGTGGTTTGAGCATGGAGGTCTTTGATAGAGTGAGCAATCTCACTAGTGCACACGAGATATGGATCACACTCATTGAGATTCACGAGGGCACTTCAGCTGTTAAGGAGGGTAGACTAGTGGTTGTCAAGGAGCGTTATGATCAGTTCAGAATGCTTCCAAATGAAAATGTCAATGCTATGTTTACTCGGCTTAACCCCATTCTTAACGAGCTTAAGGGGCTCCGTCACACTGTTGTCAATGATGAAGTGTGCAGGAAAATGCTGCGGATCCTCCCCAAGAAGGACTATCGGGACATCATCACCTATCTCACCAACAGTGGTGATGTGGAGAAGCTGGCTCCCACAGCTTTGCTCAGCAAGATGACCGCTCACGAGATGAAGCTCCTAAATGATCGTGAGGATTCCCTTGTCCCAGCGAAGAATCAAGTGGTCGCTCTCAAGGCCAGTGGATCTAGACAGAGTGGTCTCAAGTCAAGTCAATCTGAGGACAGTGGTGAGATGAGTTGGAATGAGCTAGAGGAGGGCTCCCAACACTTCGGCCTATTCATGAAGCAAGCTGGCCAATTCATGAGCAGAAATGGCTATGGAGGCAAGAAGAGGACGAGCCGAAACACTCATGCGTCCGTAATAACTTCGTATAGCATACATCTCGATCTTGTGCTCTTGGGACTTCGCCGCCGGAGAGATCGTCGTCACGCCACGAGCTTCATCAACCGTACAACTACATCAACCGTGCCGCAAACCCACCATCCGTTGGTGGTCACCGCCTTGTGTAGGGGTGCATCCTCTTCATCCGTTGAAGCCAAAAGTCCGCCGTGTGTCGGCGGCCATCTCCGTGTGTCGGGGGTGCCAAGGGGTCCGTGTGTCGGAACCAAATCCTCCATGTGTTGGGGGTACCTCATGTGTTGAGGTGAAATCCACCGTGTGTAGGTGGTCGGTGCCGTGTGTCGGTGCTGGTGGGGTGTGAGAGCTCTCGCTTGTGAGAGAACTCACTTCTGTGTGAAGGTTTGGAGCTCGCCTACCATGTGTTGGTGAAGAGCTACCTCGAGTGGATTGAGGGCTAGGGACGAGAGAGTCCCGACTTCTCTGTGTGAGAGGTTTCCTCAACGGAGACGTAGGTGTTCATGTGTTGAACACCAAACTTCGGTAAACAACTCGGTTTGCATCCACTTGTCTCTTGCATTACTTTAAATTGTGCATTGCTTGTGTGAGCTATCGAGCCACTAGTTCTGTTGATTTACTGTGCCATCACTTCCGCATCTAGATACTAGGACTTCATAGGTAGCTTGGGTGAAAATTGGACTAAACAATCACACAAACAAGTTAAAATTTGAATTAGGAGTCCGATTCACCCCCCCTCTCGGCCTAGGTTTCCTACATACCCTGTGTTTTCATGAGCTTTTTTATATTATTTTCTCCTACTGATCAATGAATTAGGACGGCGGTTCTCTTGCCCCTCTTTTCAAATTTTTTTTTACTAATTTCTTTGTGTGTGTATATTATATTACATAGCATAGGATCCTTACGATAGGCCAATAACCATGAAAATATATAGCCTCAATAAACTCTTCGCAAAGAGCTCTTTTAGCTACAAGCAATAGTATTTTCTAAATAGAACTATTCGATTAGAGGTCATCCTTCGCAAGGATATGGGGTACTATTATCTTTAGTGAAAAATACCTGTCACGGTAGTATAAAGTTATCTTTGTAGTAAATGAACTGTCACGATAGTATAAAACATGAATGCAATACAAACTATTAAATTAAGAGAAAATCACACTGTTGCTCCCTGAACTTGCCACGATTCTCACGTAACCCCCTAAACTTAAGTTTTACTTTCTCGATCCCCCTAAACTTGTCTCTGTTTGCACGATTGCCGCAAAACCGTTAGGGCAACCGTTAATTGCTAATGTGGCAATTACGTGGCAGTCAAGCACTGATGTGGTTGTCACATGGCAACCCATATGGCTAGCTTTTGGTAAAAATTAATAAAAATTAGAAAACAAGTCAAACAAAATCATCAAAATTCAGGTAAAAATTTTAAAAATATAAAAAAAATTAGAAGAAATAAAATTCAGTAAAATAAAAAATAGAAAAAATGAAAAAATTTAAAAGGGGAAATCATTTTAAATAATTAAAAACCAAAAAAAATAAAAAATAGAAACAAAACAAAAAAAATAAAAAATAACAAGTGAAAAAAAGAAAACACATAAAAAATCAAATAAAATAGAAAAATAGAAACAATAATTATGTACGAAGAAGGAAGAAATTTGAAACGTAGATAGATTCAAATGTCTTGATGAGCTTCACAGCTCTTGATGAATTTTTATGATTTTTCAAATTCACCCTAATTTTTATGATTTTTATTTTTTTGGTTTTTTAATTTGTTTTCAATATTTTTTATTTTTATGAATTTTTTAATGTTGTTTCCATTTTTTGAATTTCCCTTTATATTTTTTATGTTTTCCCCTCTTTTTATATTTTTTATTTTTCATGTTTTTTATGATCTTTCTTTAACTTTTTTTTTATGTTTTTCTAATGTTTTTTATATTTTCCTAATTTTTTCTGAATTTTTTAGTTTTCTTTTTTTATTTTTATGAAATTTTATGAAATTTTATTTTTCTCTTATTTTTATGAATTTTTTCACGAATTGGTAAACATGTGGGTTGCCATGTGGCAGCCACATCAATGCTTAACGGGCACGTAATTGCCACGTCAACACTTAACGGTTGTCCTAACGGTTTTGGGGCAACCGTGCAAACAGATACAAGTTCATGGGAGCATGAACGTAAAACTCAAGTTCAGGGAGGTGCGTAAGAATCGCTGTAAGTCGAAGGGGCAACAGTGCAATTTTCTCTTAAATTAACGGATTTGCTCACTGGCAGTCACCTGGGCGGCAGTTCACTCGTACATACGATTGCCTCCGACACAGGCAATTTGGGGGGAGGGGGCAGCGAGAGGAGGAGAGCACTGCGACCGCCGCTATCTTCCTTCTCGCCGGCGACCGCCACGCCGCCTTCTTCTTTGTCCCAGGCGATCGCCGCCGTAGCAGCCGGCACGAGTTTCAGGTTAGGGTTCAGGGTTGGGGTGGGGATCTCCGTGTCGTTGGGCTTAGGGATGTGTTTGGTTGCCTAAATGAGATGATACGGATATTTTTCGTCCATGTGTTTGGTTAGATGAACCATACCAAACGATTCTAAACGAAGGGATACAAAGAATAGGAATATCCCTGAAAATGTTGCATCGTTCCATTTGGCCAAATTGTCTGAATGAAGCGATACATCTCACTCTGCAAGCTGCCCTCGTCTTTCTCGCCTCCTTCCTTGCACACCGAGTCCCCCGCACTATGGCACCCGCCCACCACCACCTATAGGAGGTATGATCTGAATTTTATGTACGGTTTGTGTCAATTGATGTGGGTACCCATCCATGTATGATGTAATTTGAAATTAAAGTATGTGAGAACTTTTTTTTGTTTGGTACTGTATAGATGAGTATTTGATTCCTTGTGATCTCTTAGTGTTGATATTATTTGATTGTGCTCAATCGTACGTGTGGACTGTAGTGCCGGTCAAGGGTGCATTTGGTCTTTGGTTAATTATTGTGATTTTCTCTTGACCTTTTTAGGCTGAATAGATCAATTACTTGCTGCTTTATATATTATTCATGTCGGAACAGAAGTAATCAGGAGATAAAATTGATATGATCTTGACTTGCTATAATTTTTTATGTCAGAACATCAAGCATTTCAGATTAATCATTGGCTTGCTATAATTAACTAGACCAGGTTTAAATCCTTAAACCTGCTGCTTTGGTTCTCCGATTGGAAAAGGTAATTCCATGCCTGTTGGTACATTCTGTACCTGCCCAAGGGTATGACCAGTGGGTCCAGACCCCCCGAGAATGGTGGATAATATCAAGTATGAATAGAAGACTCAGCGGATGGGCGCAAGGTGGGCTACCAGACCCATCGCCTTGGGAGAGCACGCCACATGGCGGCCTGGCGAGCACGGCGTAAGGCGGGCAAGCAAGCCCTAACGCCCCGATGGACCAGGTCACGTGGCGGCACGGCAAGCACGACGCGTGGCAGACGAGCAAGCTTCAGCGCCCCAGCGGAGCACGCTATGTGGTAGCTGGGCGAGTACAGCGTAAGGCGGGCGAGCAGGCCCCAACACCTAGACGGACCAAGCCACGTGGCAACAGGGTGGGCACGGAGCTCCCTTGGACCCATCAGTGGGGCGTCTGCAAGAGCAACAAAGGAGATTCCTGGTGAAGGCTTCGCTCTGCCACGGGGTATTAATGGCATTAAATGAAGGGGATTTGGCGTGGGACAGAAAGGCGAATGAGAGTATCATTGGCGTGTCGTCAGGTGCACTGTGCCTGTACTGGCGCCACTTTGCAAGGCAATGATGGTCGCCGCTCGTGTCTGGTGGCGTCAGAGGTAATCAAACCGCATCGTTGGAGAGAGGATGGTGTGAGCTCGGCTGTATTGTGTTGTATTGTATGTCAGCTACAGTGGTAGGGGTAGTAAATGAGCTCTCTCTCTCTCTCACTCTCTCTTTCTCACACGGTGCCTTGTCAGCCCTGAGTACATATAGGGAGCGACGTGCACCGGGAGAGGGGTTCCAAAAAAGAAAAGGAGGGTAGATCCGATCAAAGTCGATCCGGTCGAACTCCCGACATCCAAGAACCAGTGCAGGAGTAGGGCTGTTATCCCCTGGGAGGCACGAAGCTGGATAAATCCGTGTGTGATCCATCGGCTTGCTCTTTCGGTTCGTGGGTAGATCAGTGCAACGTGCTAAGTGTGGAAACCCCCTCTATAAAACACCGGACACCCTCAGGACAAATCTGTCTGGCTGAAATACACCGACAGTGGCGCGCCAGGTAGAGGGGTATCGCTTAGTTCATCTGCTTCTCTCCCTACGCAGAGCTCCTAGAGCAGATCCGACAGCTTTTTATCGGTCGGAACCATGACAGGATCGCCTTGCAAGCACCCGAAGGAGGGCGGCAATAGACAAACGTCTCTCCCTCGGGACGGTGAGGACGTCCGCATGAAAGAAGCGCCCCCGTTCATCGGCGCTTGCCCATGGACGAGGCCACGCCAGCGCAGTACCTCTACGCTGTCTGCACCTTGCTGGATCATCCTCCGGCAGGGTTGCCGGCAGACTCTCCAGCCATGCCGTGGCTGCAAGATATAGCCCGCCTCGTCAAGGCAGCGCAAGTTCAGGTGGACGTGTCGAAATGGCGGAGCACTTCCAGGGCTCCGCTATCCCGCATGCGTCTGACCCACACGCAGGCCTCCAGTCACCCCAGCCGGGGCCGTCGCGGGGGAGACAGCGGTGGGAAGGGGAAGAAGATGGCGGCCAAGGAGTCGGAGCGGGGCCGAGGGTGTCCCGCCGCCGCGGCCCCCACTGGGGCTATGCGCAAGGGCCGGGTGATTTCCCGGGATCTTCAGTCGCACCTCGAGGAGCGGCTTTAGCGACGCAGGGAAGACCTGCGCGACACGTTGTGGCGCTGCCTCCGGGAGAGGGACCGCGAGGAGCGAAGATTCCCCGGTGGCTGCGGCCCTGAAGGTTCTTTCTCCTTGGATTCTTAGCGATCCTCAGGCCAGGAGTCAAAGAACTGGAGGCGTGATTCCAGTGCCATGGGGTGTCGCGCGTTCACAGAGCGTTTGCGGCGCATGGAGTGGCCCCGAAAAGTTCCGTTCGGCCCCCATCGAAAAGTATGACGGCAGCACTAACCTTAAGGAGTTCTTACAGATCTACGCGAACATGGTGCAGGCTACAGGTGGCTCTGAGAAGGTCATGGCCAACTTCTTCCTGATGGTCGTCATCGGAGGGGCCCGATCATGGCTGATGAACCTCCCACGGGCGTCAGTTCACTCGTCGGAAGAGCTGAGCGACCTCTTCATTTCGAGCTTCCAGGGCTCGTATGTCCAACCAGGGTTGGAGGATGACCTTCACTCCCTAGGGCAGACGAAGGGGGAATCGTTGCGAGACTTCATTCGCCGCTTCAGCTAGTGCCACAACACCATCCCTAAGATCTCACACGAGACCATCATTATCGCCTTCCGCAGAGGCGTTCGTGACCGCAAGATGTGGGAAAAGATGGCCACCCATAACATCCGCACCTCTGCCCAGCTGTTCCGCCTGGCGCATTACTGTGCGTGGGCAGTAGAGGCGCGAGATCGACCGGTGGGCCACTCTGGTGGCACCGGCGGAGGAGAGGCCGGGACCTACAAAGGTTCCGGCACCAACGACCGGAAGAAGCGCAAGGCCGGCGAGACTGGACAAGTCTTGGCGGCCGAGTGCGAGCAGAAGGACGCCAAGCCACGTCAGCACAAGGACCACAGACGGCAGGAGGAGCGCCGCGACTGTGGCAAGCGGCGATATGACCAGTAGGGCGATCCAGGGCGCAAGCACTACTACCCCATCCACAAAACCAACCGCTAAGACATGGCCAACTGCAACGTTGTGGCCAAGATGATAGCGAAGCTCCTTAAGGAGTGCCGTCCCAGGACCCAGATGACGACAAGGACAAAGATCCCACGCCCAGGGTTTCCAACAAGTTAATAGGTGGTGGCGTACATCCACGGTGGCTCCACTACCTACCGCTCGAACACCAAGTACAAGCTCATGCTGAGAGATGTGTGCGCCACCGAGCCCAAGTTGGGGTCAAGAAGGCTGCTAAAGTGGTCGAAGGAGCCGATCACCTTTAGTCAGGCCGACCACCCCGCTAGCACTACAAGTATGCGGCACCTTCCGATCGTGGTCTCGCCCATGGTTCGGAATGTGAAGCTCGGGCGCGTGCTAGTGGATGGGGGGAGCTCTATAAACCTCTTGTCCTCACAAGTATTTCGGACACTCCAGATCTCGGAGCAGGAGCTACTCCCAACGATGCCTTTCTACGGCGTGACGCCGGGGGCTAAGTTGAGGCCTTTGGGCCGAATCCATCTCCCCATGACGTTCGAGGACGCGGAGAATTTTAGGCCGGAGTTGGTCGACTCTGAAGTCACCGATTTCGACCTTCCCTACAACGCCCTCCTGGGGCGCCCCGCCCTAACTAAGTTCATGGCGGCCACCCACTATGCGTATATGGTGGTAAAGATCCCCAGGCCAAGGGGTCCAATCGTCGTTAAGGTGGATCGCCCTAAACCAGTGCGGTGAAACAAGAAGGCCCTGGACATGGCTGGCGCAGTTTGTGCGCAACCCTCTGTCGTGGCTCTCCTAGGGGCGCTTTCGGCGAAGACCCGCTGTCGGGGATAAGAATACGGCCCATTGCCATGGCCCACTCCCTGGCGGCCCAATCGAACAGCCTACCAGGGCCCAGCTCCCTGGAAGGTTCTGTCTGGCCCATATGCATCCTGTCGGACAGCTTCCTGGTTGGCACGGTGCGTAACGGCCAAGACATCATGTTTGAGTCCGTCTCGAACAGGAGTTCTGCGCGGCTACGTGAAGACCCGGACGTTGGTTTCCCGGATCGGATTAGGAGTCGTGATCCCCAAGACTTGGAGTTTACCTTATCTACCGTGAGATGTATTTGGCATGGTACGAGTTCGTTGCGTATTCGTAGATAGCCCGGCCCGATTGTCCTCCGGTAGGTCGGTTCATCAACACTATATAAACCAAGCCCCTACGGCGTTTAGGGGGCATCGAGTATCTCATCTAGCACGAGATCCTTTCATCCAATCCCAGATCGTCTTTGTATTCTCGCATATTACTCGCCGAGACCTGTTCATCTCGTCGAGTTCCACCTTGTAATCCTCTTTGATATAAAGAAAGGCTGGACGTAGGGCTATTATCTCTCCTGAGAGGCCTGAACCAGGATAAAAACCCTTGTCTCCCTGTTCGTCGTTGGTTGCTGTTCGTGTTGTTCGGCGTGTCTCCTATCTCCCCTTCTCAAGAACCTTTCATCGACTTGAGATCGATATCTCAACCGTCAACAGTTGGCACCTCTGCCGGCTCTGCCGGTGAGGTTTAGGTGGCCTCCCTGAGCGACGCCAAGCCCGTGAAGACCGTCAAGGTGGGCGCCAATCTTGGCGCCAAATAGGAAAGCACGCTCGTCACCTTCCTTCGGTTGAATGTGGATGTGTTTGCTTGGCGGCTGTCTGACATGACTGGTGTCCCCAGGGAGGTGATTGAGCATCGGTTGGCAACGCTTCTTGGTGTCCTCCCTGCTCGGCAAAAGGTTCAGTGGCAGGCACCTGAGCGACAGGATGCCATCCGCGTAGAAGTCGACAAGTTGATGCATGCAGGCATTATCAGGGAGGTCGCTCATCCTGAGTGGAAGGCCAACCCTGTGCTCGTTAAGAAATTCAATAGGTGGTGGCAAATGTGTGTGAACTTCACCGACCTCAATAAGGCGTGCCCGATGGACCCGTACCCTCTTCCTCTCATCGACCTCATCATCGATTCCACAGCGAGGTGCAAGCTCCTGTGCTTCCTGAACGTGTACTCTGGGTACCATCAGATCAGCATGGTGGTGGAGGACGAGGAGAAGTCTACTTTTGTAACCCCTATGGGAGTGTACTGTTACAGCCGGATGGCTTTTGGTCTAAAGGATGCCGGTCCCACCTATCAGCGTACTATGCACATTGCTTTTCGTCCGCAAATCGGCAGAAATCTAGATGTGTATGTTGATGATCTGGTGGTCAAGGCAAAAAGGAGAAAAGGATTGATCGACGATCTGGAGGAGACTTTCGCCAGTCTGTGGAGGTATCACCTAAAGCTCAATTTAGAGAAATGTGTGTTCGGCGTGCCGTCCAGAAAGCTGCTAGGTTTCCTCGTGTCCAGCAGGGGCATTGAGGCGAACCCTGACAAGGTTGCCGCCATCGAGCATATGAAGCCGCCAACGCGCCTCAAGCAGGTGCAGTGCCTGGCAGGTTGCCTCACTTCCTTGGGCCGGTTCATCGCTCGCTTAGGGAAAAAGATCCTTCCCTTGTTAAGTCCATTAAAGAAGACCAACCACTTTGAGCAGGCCTTGGAAGAAATATTTGTTGTCCCCCGGTGCTGGTGGCACTGGACCCGAGCAAACTGTTGATCCTCTACATCGCGGCAACTCCAGCGGTAGTGAGCGCCGCCCTCGTCGCTAAGCAGGAAGGTGTTCAAAGGCCGTTGTACTACGTCAGCAAGGTGCTCCACGGCGCAGGAACAAGGTATCCGCAGGCTCAGAAGATGTTGTATGCGGTGCTAGTGGCGGCTAGAAAGCTGCGCAATTACTTCCAAGCGCGGGAAATCACTGTGCTCACCGCCTATCCCCTGAGGGAAATCCTGCACAACCGCAAGGCTGAAGGCTGCGTCGCCAAATGGTTGGTGGAGCTGGGGGAGTTCAACCTTAGGTTCACCCCGCACCGCCATCATGGGCTAGGCGTTGGCAGAATTTGTTGCTGAGTGGACAGCCGCCGAGCTAGAAGCTGAAGAAACTCCCACCATTCCTCCCTGGACTCTCTTCTTCGACAGTTCCTTCGGAATCGAGGGCGCGGGGGTTGGGGCTGTGATGGTCTCTATGCTGGGAAACACCCTCTAGTACGTGGTCTCATTGGACGTCAAGGCTAATAACAACGTCACGAAGTACGAAGGGCTGCTCGCAGGCCAGCAAACGCCTGCCGCGTTGGGTATTCGACGTCTCTAAGTCAAGGGAGATTCTCTCTTCATGATCAATTAAGCGTGCAAGGAGTTCTAGTGTGCGGATCTGGTGATGGCGACGTACTTGGCAGAGGTTAGGAAGGCAAAGCGCCATTTCGACGGGCTTGGATATGAGCACATTCCCAAGTGGGACAACCATCTGGCGGATTCCCTCTCCCAGCTCACCTCTTCAAGGGCTTCTGTTCTAGTCGGGGTCTTTGAAGAAAGACTCTCGCGACCGTCTGTCGCAGCCCCCCATTGTGGCCGGGGACGACACATAGCCATCTCAGCCTCCGTTCCAGTGAGGGAAGAAGGAACAGCCGCCAAGGTGGCTAAGGTAGAAACGCCAGGCTAGGCGGAGTACACCGGCGATCATTGCGTGGTCGCCACCCTTGGCAAGGAATGGCAGTGGATGGATCCGGTCCTAGCCTTCCTTCGGGTCCAAGTTATCGCTGACGATGATGCCTTAGAGAAAAAAATTGTGCGACAGGCCAAAGGCTACGCCCTGGTAGGTGGGGACCTGTATCGCCGGAGCGAAAACAGTATTCTCCTAAAGTGCATCAGTCAGGAAGAGGGGGGCAAACTGCTCTCCGATATTGACGGCAATGTCCGTGGAAGCCATGCCAGCAGTCGCACCTTGGTCGGCAAAGCCCACCATTAAGGTTTCTACTGGCCCTCTGCACTCCAGGATGCTTGCTAGCTGGTGAGGAGGTGCGAGGCCTGCCAGTTCCACGCCAAGCAAATCCACCAACCAGCCCAAGCACTGCAAACCATTCCGCCCTCTTGGCCCTTCGCGGTCTGCGGGCTAGATGTCCTAAGTCCGTTCCCGCGGACCACCGGGGGCTTCACCCACCTGTTCGTCGCCGTCGACAAGTTCACAAAGTGGGTTGAGACCACTACCGCGGCGGCCATCAAGTTCATACATAGCATCTTCATGTGCTTTGGAGTGGCCAGTTGCATCATCACCAGTGCAGCGTTCCAGTAATTCTGCGAGGACATGGGCATGAAGATCTGACTTGCTTTCGTTGCCCACCCTAGAAGCAACGGGACAAGTCGAGCGCGCCAATTCACTGGTGCTGAGGGGGCTAAAGACAAGGGCTTTTGACAGGCTCCATAAGCGTGGCGCGCGCTGGGCAGAGGAGCTTTCAACCATGTTATGGTCACTTCGCACCACGCCTAGCTGCGCCACCGGAGAAACGCCATTCTTCCTGGTCTACGACACCGAGGCGATGCTCCTATCAAAGCTGTCCTTGGCCTCACCCCGGGTCACAGCATTTTGTAAAGTAGACCAGGAAAAGCATCATGAAAATTAGGTCAATTTCCTGAAGGAAGTCTGCGAGCTGGCAGCACTCAGGGCCGCCCGATACTAGCAAAGTCTCAGGCGCTTTCATGTCTCTAAGGTGCGTACAAAGACACTGGCAGCGGGCGACCTCGTTCTGCGCAAGGTCCAGACACAAGGAGGCCGCAACAAGCTGTCTCCCCAGTGGGAGGGCCCGTACAAGGTGGTCTCCGTCTCTCGACTCAGATCTATCAAGCTCGCCATGGAGGACGGCTGCGAGCTAACTAACACCTGGAACATCAAACAACTTAGGAAATTCTATCCTTTAGCATTGTAAGTACTTTGTGCTTATGTTTGGCCAGCTGTTGGCAAGTTTTCTGTTCCCCCAGCTGGTCGGGGGCTGTGGTGGCAGTTCCCACCTTTTCTATCTATTTAAAATTTCTTAGGAGTTTGTGTTCGTGTTCCTCCTTGGTGTCTCATTGTTCTTCTGAGCTGTCAACTTTGTTCGGCCCGTGCCAATTTCGTCAAGTTCTCATGGCCAAAGGGTACATCGTGGATAAAATGGAACAGTTGACGTTGTGTTGGGCAGGTAAGGAGGGATTGAAGTATGCATCTGGTGCAGTGTTGGTGCGGCTTAGGCACCCCGTGCCACCGCACGCGTTATTCGACCACGATGGATTTCATGAACTCTCGGTCCCCGCCGCGTAGTGTCAATCTCGATTCCAAGGGATCGCGAGATGCTGAGTTCCAGTGATGCGAGTAAGGCAGTGTTTCGGTGCACGGTCGCATGGATGAACAGGTTGATCGTAGAGCATCAAGGATTATGCTGAGTCTCAAATAAACATACTGATAGCAGAAATTCAACACAAGAAGGTTAAAAAAGGTAAAGGTGCTCACGGGCACGTTAACAGTTTCTTCTAAATACACAGGCTAAAATTAAAAGCAGCAAAAGGGCAACGGCTTCCTAGTCGGCACCAATTTTCTAGCCATCGGCACCGACTTCCCCGACGCCGGCAACGGCTTCCTCGTTCCCGAGGGCGTCTTCCTCCGCTTCGTCGCCCGGTGAAGGTTGGCGTTATCTGCAGTAGCCACGCCACATGCTCGGCGGCCACGTGCACTTGCGCCTGCACGGGGCCCAGGCTACCTTGGGGGCCAGCGCGGACCGCGGAGAGGTCGAAGGCAGCGTCGCGGCTAGTGCTGCACCCCAGCATGCGCTCGGCACCGATAGCCGCAGCGCGCCCACCGTATGTGAAGGGAAACGCGGGATTGCTACACTAGCAACGAATCAAATTCTACTGCGGAAACCTAGGAACACCCTGCAAGTAAATGACTACAGATCAAGATTACATTACGACGTGCTGTGCAGCGGAAGACGAGTCGATGAAGCCGGTTCACCGATCTACACGTAGTCGTACGGAAGTAGTCGTTCACGGCAATCCAGATCACTGCCGAGTGCTCGCCTGGGCTCGCCGAGTGCTCGCCAGTGTTCGCCGAGTGCTCGCCCCACGAGGTGTGCCACAGCCAATCTCTATGCCATGGAGGTTGTCGACGTACTCACTGCGCTCGCCAGGATTCGCGACCTTCTCGAGCAGCGCACCTTCAAACAGACGCCCCGGTGACATCCGAGCTCCGTTTTTGATGTTCTACCACTCGTTTAAAAGCTAATGAGATTATCTTTCCAATGCATCCAGTCACGCCCAGAAACTCCTTCCAGATCAACAGGAATCGACGAAACAAGATCGTGTCCAGAATCTGTCCGCGAGCAGATTTCATCTCCTCCTCAGATTTGCATCGACTAGCGCCACAGGGTGTAACGCCTATACGGTATCCACACATACAGAGATTGGAATCCATCCATGCGCGGTGTGCTAGCACCGGCACATAGACACATGGGAGAGATGACGGCTAGGGTTTGGTGGAGAGGGAGAACTTGCACGTCGGCTCATCCCAACCTCTCCTCCAACTCCCTTATAGCACCCACGATCGGGCCCTCTACGCTAGAGGCCCAATTAGGTTTGGTCCACATCATATGTATCCCACGCTATCCGTGAGCCCGCATCATATGCGACTCATAATTTCCATTGGGCATATCCCAATAGTACGCTGCGCGCTCCTCCAGCAACCGCGGCAGAGCTTCAAGCGCCTCGTTGGCGTGGCCAACACCGAGGGCATATTGCACTGCCGTGGGCTCCCGCGGCTTGTGCAGGTCCATGCCCAGCGGCTCGAGGCTTCCGCGGAAGCTCCGGTACACGAGGCGCAGCATGCCCGTCGGGGAGGCTAGGCGCTCGTGCAGCTCCGTGTGCGTTGTGGCCGCCTCACTTGCCGACGCCGCGGTGGCGGCAGTGGTGGCCTGCACCCGCAGCGTCTCCACCGGATGGGAGAGCTGCCCCTTGCGGCTGGCGCGAGCCAGGTAGTAGGCACGCAACGCGTTGTGGAGTCCACCCTGCTCGGCGACGAACACGCCAAGTACGTCGTCTTCGGCGTGGATCGCGGCGAGCGCAAGCGCCTCCCCTTGGGTGACTCTGGCCTGAGCCACCCCCGCAGCGTGCGGATGGTGGGTCGAAGTCTCCGTCGCTTCAGGAGGCGGCGGCGGACAAGTGGCGCATCGGCACTGGAGCTGGCGCCGGTGTCACGTCTACAAAAGAACGCGTCAAGAGATAAAAGTTAGACAGGTAAAGGTACGAAAGCAACGCTAACCTAAGTTTAGTTTTTTAGAACTTACGTGGCAGGTAGCCCCCCGATGTTGTACTCGAGAGGAGGCAAGGGGATCCTACGCGCGGCCAGAGACCTTGGCGCGGCGGCGTGTCGCTGCAACGGAGCAGCGGTGGACGACCCGCTCGCTGGTAGCACCGATGGTCCCTCAAGCACCCCGACTCCTTCCTGGGCGGCCGAGGTGGTGGCAGGCAATGGCACCGAGGAGAGAGTAGGGGCCTCCGCGGTAGCAGCGGCGGGCGCCGCCAGAAGCGAAGGCGTCACCGTCGTTGAAGAACTTGTCGTCACGGTCCTGCTGGCGGGGTGGGCAGTGGCATCAAGAACTGACCCCCCACAAACAGCGGGGGAGGAGGAGGAGCCAGTGGCAGAGCTGGTGCGGTCGTCGTCAATGTCATCGCCGTCATCAGCCACCGGGCGCTTGGCGGTGGCGCGGTCATGCGCCAAGGGTGACTCGCAGATTGGGAGGGCGCGCGTCTCGCGTCAGGTGACGAGCTCGGTGGCGTGTATGGCGAGAAACGAAGCCAGCAGGGCTGCGCGCTCTGTCGCCACCTAGTCGCAGAGCGGGAGGACACCGTGGGAAAGACCCGTAGCGCTGGTGCCGGTGGGGAAGATGGTGAGCCACCAAGTAAGGACATCCTCTGACAGGTTGCCTAAGGCTAAAAGGAAAACGAGGACAGTGGAATCAGAAGAGTAAGAAAGCGGGAATCAAGAAATTGAGCGGTGTTGGAGCTTATCACCACGATGGAGGCAGGTGCAATCGTCGTCGGTGGTGTACATCCAGGTGCAATGGGCCCGCTCATGCAGCGGGCAGATCTGCCACCTCAAGTAGTCCTTCAGCACGTGGGCTCCGGTGAGCCCGTGGCGGCGGAGGGCCTTGATGCGGTGGACCATGGCATGGAGCTCGACAGAGTCCTCCGGCATCGACTCCCAGCCGTTGGTAGGGGCGGCCGGCGCCAAAGGTCGCCCCAGCTCATCCACGCCGTTGTCATTGCCGACATAGAGCCAGGAGCTTTTTCAGTTTCACTAGCTCTTTCTGGTCTGAACGGCGATGTGCTGGTCAGCTGTGTTGGGAGCGGAGCGCGCGTGGACTTGGCAGCTCCCCACCACCGCTTTGCCGGCCCGGGGGCGTATAACGAAGAAGTGGTGGAAGAGCAGCAGGTTGGGCCGCACCCTCGCGAACATCTCGCAGTGGTGGGTGAAGATGGCAAGGGAGAGGATGGATTTCGGCGAAAGGTGTAGTGCATGGATCCCGTAGAATCCATGCACCATGAGGAAGAACTGGGAGTACGGCAACAATCAACGCCCAGGTGAAGGTGATGATCTCCCAGGCGGCAACAGCACCAGTCGGTGTGGAGGTGCAGCGTCCCCTCTGACGCCAAGTTGAGGAGGATCCGGATGCCCTCCTCCTCCAACTCTGACGTCTGCAGGACAGATCCAGATCGTGCCATGGCGGGCGCACGACGGCATGACGAGGGGCGGTGGCGCAAAGACGTGGTGAAGGACTAGGAGAGAATGGGCGCAGAGGAAAGGAGCAGAGGTGAAGGGATTTGAATGCAGGAGCAAGGACAGCATGAAAAAGAAAAGGCCCAAAGCCTGGGGCTTTTATAGGCGTAGCGCATCAGGCAACGGCTCGGATTCCTGGTGTGCAGCCTTCCACGCAGCCCATGATGCTTCGGTTATCACGCGCTGTGGCATTTTTCAAGGAAACTGACGACGAGTGGAGGAATTCGTGCGGGCATGGAGAAAATGGTGGGCCCCCATTAATCAGCGCTGGTCATAGGCGGTTGGTTCGATTCCCCAAGGAGGCCCATGTCTCAAAGCGGGCCCAGGGGCTACTGTTGGTACATTTTGTACTACCCCTACCAAGGGTATGACCGGTGTGCCCAGGCCCCCGAGAATGGTGGATAATATCAAGAATGAATAAAAGACTCAGCGAATGGGCGCAACGCGGGCTACCAGACCCCAGCGCCTCGGGAGAGCACACCATGTGGTGCCCTGGCGAGCACGGCGTAAGGCGGGCAAGCAGACCCCAGCGCCCCGATGAACCAGGCAAAGTGACAGCGCAGCGAGCACGACGCATGGCGGACGAGCAAGCTTCAGCGCCCTAGCGGAGCACGCCATGTGCCGGCTTGACGGGCATGGCATGAGTTGGACAAGCAAGCCCTAGCGCCCCGATGGACTAGGTCATGTGGTGGCGCGGCGAGCATGACGCGTGATGGACGAGCAAGCTTCAGCACCCCAGCGGAGCACGCTTCGTGGCAGCTGGGCGAGTACAACATAAGGCCGGTGAGCAGGCCCCAGAGCCTAGACGGACTTGGCCACATGGCGGCAGGGTGTGCACGGAGCTCCCTTGGACCCCATCAGTGGGGCATCCGCGGGATCACAAGGGAGCTTCTTGGTGAAGGCCCCCCTCTACCACGGCATATCGGCGGCATTAAATGCAGGGGATTTGGCGTGGGACAAAAAGGCGAATGAGGGCGTCACTGGCTTGTCGTCAGGTGCGCTATGCTTGTGCTGGCGCCACTGTGCAAGGCAACGATGACGTAATCAGATCGCATCGTTGGAGAGAGGATGGTGTGGGCTCGGCTGTACTATGTTGTACTATTTGTCAGCTACAGTGGTAGGGGTAGTAAATGAGCTCTCTCTCTCTCTCTCTCCCTCTCTCTCTTTCTCTCACGGTGCCTTGTCAGCCCCTGAGTACATAAAGGGAGCAACATGCACCAGGAGAGGGGATCCAAAAAACAAAGGGAGGGTAGATCCGATCAAAGTCTATCCAATCAAACTCCCGAACACTGTATACACTTTGTTCATCCACATCCAAAAACCAGTGTAGGAGTAGGGTTGTTATCCCTTGGGAGGCCCGAACATGGATAAATTCGTGTATCTGATCCATCGGCTAGCTCTTCTGGTTCGCGGGTAGATCAGTGCAGCGTGCTAGGTGCGGAGACCCCCTCTATCGAACACCGGATACCCTCAGGATAAATCTGTATGGATGAAATACACCAATAGTGCCTAATCTGAATCAACACAATCACATTTGATTCTTTTGCTTAGACCATGCACTGTTTAGAATCGGATTGCTTTTGTCCTTGGTATGCTACAGAATTATTGGTTTTATTTCTAGCAACACAAATATAGTATGCCTATTATATTTTTTGTTGTCTGTCATAGCTTGTTGCATCCTTCACAGTTAGGTGCTTTCTCAAGGGACAAACCATTTTGTTCCATCGGAGGATTCTTGGACACCTAACCCATGTGCCTAGAAGGGATGAAGTGAATGATCATAGAGCCATGGTTCACAGGCGACATAGTATTGTGGTTCAAATGAGGGAATCTCGTCAAAACTACCATGGAAATGAGTATTTTCATGTGAACCATGTATTTTTTTATTTCTATTATGTGTATCTTATAATGTAATTTCTATTTGAACCTTCTAATGTCGTTTCTCTTTGAATGTTGCATATGCTTCTATATAATTTGTAAGTTGCTACTAAATTGTCATTTCTATTTGAACCTTGGAATTTTTTAGACAATGGACTTCGACCAAGATGCCGATAGCAAGAAGGGTAACAATGGTGGTGATTCTGCTATTGTTTGGACAAATGCTATGTCTACATTTGTCCTGGCCTACTTGGCTAATCTAGTTGCTACTGGGACAAGAACATCATCATGCTTTAAGCAAGTCCAGCTCAATCAGTGTGCTTAGGCTTTGGATGACCATCTAAAGGTTTCTGCAACGGACAATCAAGTTAGTAACCACATTAGAAAGTGGAAAAAGATTCAGGGTAAGATTATTAGACTAAAGAACTTAAGTGGATCTCTTTGTGACGAGAGTACGTGCACTATCAGACTTGAAAGTGAGCATTACACTTATCATATTAAGGTAACATACATTATTTAGCACTTTATGTTTTTCATGTTCAAATGTTCTTACTACATGTCCTTTACGGCAGGATCATCACTCATATGCTGATTTCTTGAACACTCCCCTTGAGCACTACAATGAGATGGCTACTATCTTTGGGGATAGCATGTCTACAGGACAATTTGCTAAGGGATCAAATGACCCTCTTGCTTCAGATGTAATTAACTTAGAAGTGACAAAAAATGTAGTAGTCAATGAACATATGGGTGCTGAAGATGTTGCAATGTCAATGAACTCGTCGGCTAATAAACAAAGCCAAAAAGGGCCAAGATATCCAATGATGACAAGCTATTTCTTTCCATGGCGTCCTGGTGGAAAGACGACGTCCTGTGGGCCACTCCCCCTCGTGGCACCTTGTCAGTCATCTCGGCCGCTATTTGGTCTCTTTGGATCAAGCACAACAACCGCATCTTCCGTGGAATAGAAAAAACAAGATCCGTTCTGATTCAGGTCCTTTTAGATGACCTGCGCCTCTGGGGGGTGCAGGAGCCCATTTTGTAATAAACTAATGACTTGTAAGCCCCATTGGGGGAAGGGGCGCATATTCCCCCTTGTAACCCTCCTTCTCTCGGATCAATACATGACAGATCTCTTGCCCTTTGTTCGAAAAGAAGAAGAAGAAAGGAAAAAGAGGGAGGAAGAAGAGGGAACAAGAAGGGGTGGCATCCACCTGTAAGTGAGTGTTGACACGAAAAGTGAGCTTTTGCGAACACACGTGCGGAAGCGTCAAGTCAGTGCTTGCGTCGCAACCAAGAACCAAGCGTGCCAGTCAATTTGACCTGTAAATTGACAAGGAATAAATTGTCAGCGACTTAGCCCTAATCGGCTTTTCAAGATAGCCAGATCAAGTTATTTTATATCGGCTTTAAATAATCCGATTGAACGATCTATCGGCTTAATGCCTGATACAGCAATTAAATATAAATAAGCATTCAACTATAAATCTTTTACTCCTTTTTTGGTATTTTATATATAAATTTAGCAATAAATCTTTATATCAATTTATTAGATTAAATCGAGGAATAGATTGAATAGATTGGTCAAGCCAAGGCAGTATTCAGATCTAAATCTAGATGTAAACCGATAAACTGATTTAAAGGCTTAGAACTAAATAAAGGTAAATACAATACTAATCGGCAAACATCTACACATGCAAGATCCTAAACAAGGTATACGCAAGATCGATTAAACGAGACAGTCGCATATATCGGATTCAGAAAAAGCACATAAGATACTTGACAATCGGCATTGCAAGATAAACACATATTATAGATCGATTGATTCGAGACAGTGTAACATTCGAGAACACATTAAAGATCGATAAAAAATGAGACAGTTTAACATACTTTGTATACACGAGATCAAGATGATACAGCCATGCATACGGGTTACAAGAAGAGAATCGATCATCTCATTGAGATAGCTCTACCTGCGAGTTGAAGCCTTTCGACGAGGTCGATCGGATTCGAGAAAGTAGTTGTGTTTGTGTATGATGTGTATTTTTCCCGAGACCTAAGGTCTTAGTTATACTATTACAAATCCGATACCGATATGACCTATTTTACCGCGTCCTAAAAGATCTCCTGATCAGAACGTATTTCTTCCGGAGTCTTGTAACTATCGGTATTCTTCAATATACTTTTCTTCTTCGCTGATGAAGCCCATTTTCTAATTCAGCCTAATAATTCCGATATATTTAGCCATTTCATCATATCCGATTTTCCTGCCAAATTCGGGTGTCAACAGTGAGATAGAGAGAGACGAGGGGGCGGGTTGCGGCCGGAGTCAATGGTCGACCAGGAGGCCCATTAAGATGTAGTAGAAGAGAAGAAAAAAATAAAAAGGAAAGATAATGAATGCATTTTTGAGTATTTTCAACATAGTTTTCAAATCCATATGATTTGCCATAAATGCCAAATAACAATTTTGAAATATAAAATTAATTTTTAAGATAAGGCCTAATGATCTTATCCCCAAAATATTATTTGAAAATAAAATAATTTATAATAAACTTTTAGCAAATACAAAATAATTTATTTTTTCAAACAGAGATATTCAAATATCCTTGCTTTATGCAATTCAATACCTAAACATCTGTGGATAACATAGACCCCGGGTACCCACACGGCGGGCCTAAGAGACCACCCGACAGGGGATGGATCAAGTCGGGTGGATAAGGACGTGTACCACTCGGACTCTAGAAGGCTTGCTCGGCAAGGAAAGAAGTCTATCCCTAATTAACAGGAAAGATATACTTGTAATCCCGGATAACTATGTATCTGGCTAGAGGATATATATAGGACTCTTACCTCGTAACCGGCCAGGACTCTATCTTGTAACCCTGCCCCCCACTATATAAGGCGGGTAGGAAGCCCTTGGTTCGGTATTTTTCATATAATAAAAAACGTATTTTTCATGGCACGAGCTTCACCATTTGGAATACCAAGAACCACACCGAGCTTCGCCATTCAAGTATCACAAAACCTCACCAACTCCTCTATAGCTTGTTTTGATTAAAAACAAGGGAGATACCAGTGTGAGATCCATCTTGCTGCTCATGACCGTGAGCACAACAGTCATGACAGATTGGCTAAACTCTGTATAGTGTGTATACTTTACCCCTGAAATCATATTCCTAGTGACCGGAAAATAGAACGAAGCCACCACTCGGGTCCGCTAATTCGGGCTCGCACACTCAAAGTGACCTACTGATCTCGGATTCACATCACGAGACGTGAATCACCCTTTATGTAGGAAGACAAACTCAAACTAATCTCTCCAAGCAACGAAGTAGGGCGTTACCATTATCCACATCCAGGGCTGTACTGTAAGGCGAGAACGAGATAGTTACAAAGAGTTGGTCCTTAAGGACTCAAGGTGATTACTACACACACAATGCTTCCTTCACTGTTGTCCCACACATACGTCACCAATAAGAGTGGTCTACCCGCCTTGGAATCCTTACAAGTCTTGGGCCACCCTTATTGTCGAGTCATATGTACGTACCCAACGGCATTATTGCCGCACTTGCAAGTCGTCCAACAGGAGTGGTCTAACACCCTGAAATCCTCACAGGTCATAGACACCCCATTGCCGAGGTAGGTATACATCACATGCACAAATACACATGGTACGAATTTTCGTATGCCTCACCACATGCCTCGCTTGTAGCGGGGATCCATGAACCCATGCTACTTATCACATCACCCTGATTCTACACACGCCCATGGCGAAGCTCGGTGTGGTTCTTGGTATTCCAAGTGGATGCGTGGGGGATGGTAGCCGTTGATTTTCTACGCGTTAGCACCTGTATGGCCCTATGCAGCATTGGAACTTCAAAATTCATCTAACGAAACTTAAGGGTATGTTTGGATCGTAGCCTTTGCCTGTGTTGCCAACGAAAGGTGCGCTGTGAAAGTTGGCATTCGTTTGCTTGTCAGACGACGACTGGCACACCTTCTCCATTTGCCAGCGCTCGCTGCCATCTCCCGTGTAAAAATCGCGCCATCATGATATCTCAAGGCGCCCGATTTTCACACCCTGTGATGGCGCGCCTTCTTGCCATTGGAATGACACGGCGAAAGAAGGGAGCAATCCAAACACGCCCTAAATCTTTTCTAACGAAACTTCGGTTTTTAGCGAAGTTTCATCGGTTTTTAGCCTAGTTTCGATAGTACTTTCTTCAAGTTACATTAGTAGTAGCCAAGTTTCACTGGTTTTTCTTCAAATTTTAATAGTAATTAACAAGTTTCGTCAGGTTTCATCAAGTTTCAATAGTTGGTTCTCAAGTTTCATTAGTAGGTTCTCAAGTTTCATTTAGATTCTTAAATTAAATTTTGTTAATAGGTTCTTAGATTTCATTAGTACGCTCTCAAGTTTCATTAGTAAATTCTCAAGTTTTAATTGTTATTTATTCAAGTTTTAGTATATTTTTTTCTAAGTTTCATCGGTTATTTGTTCAAGTTTTGTTATATATTCTTTTCTAAGTTTCATTAGCAAAAAAAACCCCATTATGCATGCATGCAAAGTGGGGCCACGGGGGTATGCAGGGTATGCATACCCGTCGCCCCC